>BHFT01002213.1:0-65247 GCA_004320025.1 Laticauda laticaudata
GATGGAAAATTCTGTTCGTCCGTTGTGTCCGTTTTGCATCCGTTGGGCAGTGTGACAGGGCCTTTACACTGATAGTTCATTATGAATTTAATTTTCTACTGATCCTTTCAGCTGCTGCCTCATCTCAGAACATTAAATAGAGCAGTTTATATAATCACACAGATGTATGAATATGCAGCCAGACACCTTGTCACTGATGAATTACTTCACATTAAATTACTTTACATTATAAGAGAAGTTTGGAAGAAAAACATCCAATGACATAGCTAAATATTATGTACATCTGACCTTACTGAATGCACATTACACATTATTGTACTCATTCCAGTTTCTAGATATCCAACTGGACAAGGATAATAAGTGTCTAAACATAATTATCTTACTTAATCTGCAAATGCTGCAAGATGGATTTCGTAGAGCTCATATTGTATGATACATTTAGACTTACTGGGGTAGAGGCAGAGGTGGTATTCAGCAGGTTCTGGCCAGTTCTAGAGAACTGGTAGTGGAAATTTTGAGTAGTTTGGAGAACCGGCAAATACCACCTCTGACTGGAGATTTTATGGTATCCTTCCCCTGCTACGCCCACCAAGCTTTGCCCACGTAACCAGTAGTAAAAAATTTTGAATCCCACCACTGGGTAGAGGGTCTAGCAGTACCAAAAATGAAGATTGGATTCTTCTGGGTATAACATTCTGTAACATTGTTTACAATGGAAAGCATATTTAGGGATAATGAGGAGCAACACATTAGGATGGGAATGTGAGATGCAGAATACTCAAAAGGGTCCCTTATGTGATGGTTACAGCAGCTGGAGTTTAGCAAGTGAGATACATTTCCAAGTGTCCCAATTTTGGTGACTCCGGGCACCAATTTGAACAATAATGATAGTAAGATAGGGAGGATAGGGAAGCATAGAACTGGACCACTGGACCACTTGTTCAAGTGGCATTTTTTTACGAATGCTTATACAATATTTTGCATGTATTATTGGACAGTAGATATTTATATTTGTGTGATACATTTTTTTCAAATGTATACATCTGATTTAAATACATTTAAATCAAAATTATATTTTTCTGAATAATCAAAAATACTATTCATAGAGGACAGTGCTGAAAATTGTTGTTAAATTATTATGACAAAGAAGTTTGCCTACAGATGTTGGTCACCTGGCAAGCAAACTTGGTTCCAACATTCCTTGTTCAAATTATGCCTTTAGTGCCAAATCAAAAATATGAGATCATATATTTTTTACAAAGTCCAATAAATCAGTTGAAATTTTATAGTGATGCTTATGTGGAAATCTTTCTTTCTTTATTTTTCTCCTCTTTCCACCTTCATCTCTTTTAGTCTGTTCCAAAACTGAATAATTGTTGACCGCTTGCCAACAAATCATAAAAAGCAAGTTGCTAACTCATATTTCATTTTAACAAAAAAGCAAATGAACATGGTTTTGAAGACTATCAAATGATAGAATTATTTAAAGAAATAAAGTTAAGGATGGGTAACAAAAATTAATAAGTGTAATTTTGCCTTAAGGAATATTAAACTGATGTAGGAAAATATTAATTAAACTCTTGAAATTGGGGAAGATGTATTAATTTAAATGATTTGGATTTGAAAAAGGGAAATTCAAAGTGTTAAAGTTGTTTATGTCAAGCCTAGAATGTTATTATTTCGGGGGGAGATTTTCCATACTGAGTTGAAATATTGAGAAAGAACATCATTCAGAATCATGCAATATAGTTATTTCTGTAATATTCCTTTTTATTTGTAAGCATATTTTTAGAAGTTCATTTCAATCTGCGAATAGCTTACTGCTAACTACATTTTCATCCACATAAAAATATATGTGTGATATTGCAGAATGAGAACTGCTTATGCTTATGACTAATTGAAAAGAGTTGATTTAAGTATCATACAATTATTCCAGTTATTTCAAAATATTATCTGTCAACCTTCAGACTTTGTGGAAAGACAGTTCTGTGGCTTTCCAGTTCATTTTTGTTTTCCTCAATGCAAGCTAAATTATTTTCAGAATATTTTTTTATTTAATAATTTTATATTTTATATCAAATTACTTCTGACTGTAGCAAGTTTGTAACTGACATTGCATGCATCAGACTTTACCAACAGATTGAATATGACTCATCAAACATATATTTTAACTCAGAAATTGCAGAAAGTTCCATATAGAATAATGTTTGGCAATTTTAAGAAGTTTTGACTTCATCTCCCAGAATTTCTCAGTCAGCATGGTAGCTGGAAAGAGTATCTGGGATCTTTAGGCAAGACTATGAAAAATCTCCTACTGAATTAAAATCTTGTAGATTTATTTATTTAGAAGATTTTTATGGCCACCCACTTACTCTCAGTGACTTCATTGCCAGACAGTAAAAATTATATGAAGCAGCTGCATCGCATCATTGAAATAATTTTGATTTGGATGCATTGAGAAATGGCAGTATGTTTTTGCTCATCCAAGGAAGAAATCTTTCAGAGTGCTTGAAAATGAGCTAGCTGTGTCCCACCTCCCTCTCTAAAAAAAAATCATGATTTTTCTCTGTATAAAATAAATTTTATTAATTTATAAATCTAAAATTCAGATCCCTTTGTCTTCTTTCATGAGCAGAAACTTTTCACTTGCATGTAGCTTTAGGTTCAGTAGGACAGGTTAGCTTTATCAGTTCTTGGTGACAGAAGTGATACAAATGTTTGCAGAAAAAGAAGAAGAAATATATAAGAAATATTCTCTCCCCTTTCTACTACTGGTATTAAAAACATTTAAACCAAATATCGAGAAACAATTGAACAAGCCCACTGAAAAGATTGCTTTTTTAATTACCCCTACTAGTCAGAATACTACCTGTAAGATTTTGCGTTGTACTTCTCATTCTAAGGTTTCATTTTTTGTGTTATTTGATTTAAATGAAAGCTGAGAAATGCCCTCATTCCCCCATCCAGATGCTACAAATCTTTCATAGGCTTACCTGTACTTTCCTTTGAGCAAACTTAATTTCAGTTGATGTTTGTTGATACATTTTAAGTGGCTTCCCAGAGGGATAGATTATTCTTAAAGAGATAACAGAATCTCAAGGTTTCAAACTCTCTTACTGTTTCATTCTTGGGTGGAGGGAGGGGGGAATGATTGTTTTAAATGTAGATTTAAAGAAACTGAATCATATATGTAAATCATTTTTCAGACAAAAGAAATAAAATGCAATCAGATATTCAAAAGCCCTAACATGTAGCACAATTCTCATGTATCCAAAATAAAGCAATAGAATAATTATGGTAGAACTGCAGAACTGGAACTGAAAAGCATTAGTTTGACATATGCTGTAATTAACCCTCCTCTCCAATCTTAACAATAAATTAGTCTTTTTTTTTTTTACTGCAATAACTAGTTTAGCTCTTGCTTTGGGTTTTATGAAACAAATATCTAGCAGGTTCATTAATGAGGGAAAATACTATTTTATCATGATTTGTCCCTTTCCTTTTAGGCCATGTAATTTTATTTCTCTGTCATTCATCAAGTCCATTCCTCTCCCATTAGATATTATTGCTTTTCAGAAAAGAATGGATGGCTGAATTTCAGACTACATTAGTTGGCTATGCTTTGGTAATGCAGAGATTGTTCTATATTCATGCCAGATATCCCCATTTAAATAAATTTTTGTCTCTTGTCTGAATTTCATTTATACCTATATGTGATACCTTGCTTGATCCCAATAGCTCCAACTTAGAGGTTTTCTGGAAAAAGGAGACTATATAAATAGAAGCCATTTTACTTTCATAACTAGCATGGGATCCAGATTTTCAGATAATTAATAGAAGATGGCAGTAAAACCTCAGTGATACTGAAGTCTGGACATTGGTGAATAATAACTAATAAATGAAAAGCTTTATACTTATCTTAACAGGTAATGTTGCCCAGGGAGCCTTATAAGATAGCTTCATTTGTAAAGCAAAAGCTAAAGAAAGTATTGAGTTAAGCAAACATAACATTAAGACAAAACCTGCTTGGAGAATTACTTAAATCTCTGAAACCGTTGAGTAACTGTACAGTAAATGTAGGTTTTTACTTCCAGAAAGTTTACACCTGATGTATCAGGACTGTTTTACTGAAATGAAAAATGAAGCACTGGATATTATAAATGCTCCCTCTTCCCACCTCCTTTCCTCTCCTTGCCTTCCTCCTCCAAGACATTAGGGAAATGCTTTTTCATTTCTATCTCCACAGTGCAGTACACTTCCCATTATTGGAAGTAAATAAAGTAAAGTAAAACACAAGTAAATTCATTGAAGGAAGAAACATGGACAGTGCTTAAAAAAGACTCTCTGAACTTCTTCTGATCCTAGAATTAAGAAGTTTAAGCTTTTTTACAGAAAGGTGAAGCTTTATCTGCAGTGATATGCCTTGCAAACTTTTCCTCAATGAAATGGATTATAATGTTTCAGTAAAGTGTTGATTTCTAAGAAGGACTTAGAGGTTAACTGAATTGGACTTTTCTTTTTACCTCTCTATGGCACTTCAGATCCCTCCAATATTTCCTTAGAGTCTGTCAACTTTGTTGAGGTAATTCCCCATTAGGAGAATGAGCGCATACAGGGAGGCATATTTGAGAGTAGTGTTTGAATAATACACACACAGCACACAGATAAACTGTACAGTAAATGTAGGTTTTTACTTCCAGAAAGTTTAAGCAAAGTTCAAAATAAGCAGTCCAAAGTCATTCACAGNTGAATAATACACACACAGCACACAGATACACTGTACAGTAAATGTAGGTTTTTACTTCCAGAAAGGTTTAAGCAAATTTCAAAATAAGCAGTCCAAAGTCATTCACAGGTAAATCAGTCAGTTTTTAGTACAGGGATAATCCAATAACAAAGTCCAGTATCAAAAATAGTTCAGTATCAGACTTACATCAAATCCATGAATCACAATCAAGAGGAGGAATGGCAATACTCTCCAGCAGAAGAAACAAAGATTCACTCACACTCTCTTCTGAGACTAAGGCTAAACAACCCAGGTTTCAGGCTCCATCTTATGGTCGTTTGAGAAACCACACCCAATTACAGTTTTGCATTTTCTTAAAGATACAGTTTAAAAATGTCTATCCTCGTTTGTATATTTCCAACCCTGACACAGCATCATACACAGAGCAAAGGGTAGAAATAAAAGCACACAAAAGGAAAAAAAATGCAATGATGTCTTTCATGTGTCTTTTGCCAGTTTGGGATGATTTCTTTTTATGTGAGCTCCTGGATGCTCTCCGAGCTTTGTTATTTGTTTGCAAATGTTTCATTACCCAACCAGGTAAAATCATTAGTGCTAGTTCTCATTAGCACTGATGATGTTGCCTAGTTGGGTAATGATATGTCTGCAAGTAAATAACCAAACCCAGACAACACCAAGGAGCTCACAGTTCCGTTCTCAACTAGATATATTTTCTTCTTTTCTCCTTGTGTGTTTGCCTTCTCCATTTACAGGGGTCCCAAACAGAAGAACATTTTTGCAGATGTAAGGACAGGAGGGTGACATTAATTTCTGAATAAGAATGCAAAGTGAGAGATGCTAGATGTAAAAGTTCCTTTTCTAGAGTGACAAAATTGCCACCACCATAATCTCTATTAAGTGCTCCAAAATTACAGTATAACAGCTCTGAAATTACATGTGACATCTGCATGAATACCAAATTGATTCATTATGCTCAGCCCTATTATAAAAAGCACTTACTGAATTTTGTTCTGATTACAACTCCTTCAAATTAACAGTTATTCAAGCAAAGCTACTGACAATATACATATATTACTCAAAGATCACCGGTTAAATGAAAATAAGAGGACAAATAATCTTGCCACTTACAGAGGAGTGGCATTGGAGATAAGAGTGCCCCCCATTCTATATATCAGAAAACACATTCAACAATGTTTTCCAACAAGAAGTGGGAATGACATAGCAGTCAGTTATGTTCTTACTTTCTTCAGATAAAACTTATTCAACTGAGATACTTTTGAATAGATACCCACAGTGTTGTATTACTAATAGTTTTTGTTCAGCTAAAAAGGTAAAATTGAGCACTACTCTCTGTATGTAGAGTTGTATCACTCTCCACACATATTATAAATACTAAAAATAGAAAAAAATGGCTACCTTATGCAGATTTTTTAAAAAAAAGTTGCATAATTTGGAATTTTATAAAGATGGAGATTATAAAGAAGTAAAAAGCCAGTAATGAGAACTAGAAGTGAAACAGGGATGCAAATCCTTGCCACCTGCTGAAACAAAATCATTTGCAGAGACTGTCCAAAGAAAACAAACAAAACAAACAAAACTGAACTGCTATTAACACTTTGTAAGAATTAAATCTGAAAACAAGGAAGAAAAGCTGACTGATAAATCTGCAAAATGCTAATGGCCTGCCAGATTTATTTCTCGGCAAAATGTTTTGGCCATATCTACATAAATATTTTAACAAGAATTTAATGTTAATTAGAATTTCATTGTATTGTGCGCACTATCATTTAGTCCCCAAAGCATTGATTCTTTCACATATAAGCAGTGATTATTCTGATGGAAAACAGAAAGAGATTCTAAAGAACTACCAATTACTTTGCTTGCCTTATTATAGATAATGTAATTTTATCTTTAAATGCGGTATTTATTTCCACACAGTTATCTGCATTTATACACAATTAATATCTAACTCTGAGATTATAAATAATATTACATGTTGTTAATACATAAGACAAAGTTTCCAGACATTAGCATATTCCCTCTCTTATGACTTGGTTACGCATATATGCAAGATACAGATGAACTTCTGATTCTAGTAAAAGCTTTTAAAAGCATTTCCTGAAATCCAAGCATTCAGCAGTTCAGCTGTGGTTCTCCAAAAACAAGCAGTATTAAATTTTATTTATTTATTTACTTATTTTATTTTGTTTAGATTAGTTTGTCAAGCATGTATGAGAAAACAAGTATAAGTATGAACCTAACTTATAAACATATAAGTATAAACAGGTATAAGTATATACATAATAAATGAGTATGAATAAATGGGAACAATACGACAGGGATGGTAGGCACGCTGATGTGCTTATGCATGTCCCCTCTTAGGAATGGAGTGAGGTCCACAGTAGATAAATCCTGGAAATCTGTGTGGATTGGATTGGGGAGAAGGAATTGAACCAAGAAGAAATTGGATTGAGAAGAACAACCCAATTGGCAGCCCAAGGAAACAAGAGCCAATAACTTAATAGCCAGCCATAAACATCCAAGTCAGCAACTAAAATGCCATACACAATCAGGCACCACACAGAATAGCCTAAAGCACACACTCTGCTATAGAGAAATTTCCTGATGATGGACTCCAGTATGAATCCAGAAGCTTGGAAGACAAACCTCTGGTCCTGTTGCTTGACCCAGAATGGATCCCACAACATTATTCTGGGACATGTATATTCACCTTCATTTGTGAGAAGAACAACTGTTAGAAAGAAGAAACAAACCAAAATGCCTTCAAAAAAATTAACCAGGGGTATCAGTTACAGTATATCAGATGCAACAATGCATCACACTATCTTTTTTTTTTCCTGTAAGCATGATTCCAAACTGAATGGAAACATTGCCAACACTAGGTATTAAATTATGTTCATCAGAAAAAATGAATAATGCCTTCAGTTGCTTAATTATAATTGCAAACTATATTAACTATTTCCTGTAAGTGATGTAAATACATGCAGTCATCTCTTAACACTTCCAGTGTATCCTTCCTTAGATAAAAGAACCTTGAAAAAGATTAACAGATTTATATAATCAGCTGCACACACAACATTTCAGTGCCCTAGGGACACTATTAAAGCTAACCTTTTTAACACATTCTTTGGCTCAGTATTTGTAAATAGCAATGGATCATGCCCAGTATTTCCTAGTTGAACCACAGACAGCTACAATGATCTAATACATATTGATTTTACAGAAGACAATGTTGACTAACATTGACTAACATAAAACTAACAGCTGAAGAATACATGGAGTATTGCTTCAAAATCATAGAACTAATATCTTCTTGTTCCTGAGACTCACAGATCCAGCAATGTGATGTACAAAAACTGGGTATAAGTGTTCTTCAGCAAATGTGGGCATGGAAACAAATATCCAGTTATGAACAGAATTTTTGCACTTATATATAAAGTCCATGAGCTATTAGTTCCCTGAAAAGATGCATCAAGATTCACAGATTTCTCCTCTGGATCACAGGCTAACATGCCCAGGCTGAATATTTTCCAAGAAAATAAGGTATTTATTTATTTATTTATTTATTTATTTATTTATTTATTTATTTATTTATTTATTTATTTATTTATTTATTTATNAGAAAATAAGGTATTTATTTATTTATTTATTTATTTATTTATTTATTTATTTATTTATTTATTTGTCAATTGCTTACAAAATAATAGGTATAAGTATAAACATGAGTAAGAACACAGAAAATATGATTAAATGGGGACAATAGGACAGGGATGGGAGGCATAATGGTGCACTTATGCATGTCCCTTAAATTTGGTAGCAAATACATGGATTCAATAAATTGTTGCTAATTCCAAGGAAAAAGAAATCATTCACAATCACTGAAAGTCATGAAACAGGTTCAAATGAGTTAGGCATGAGAACAGATGGAAACAGTAAGATATAGTTAGTATAATCAAAGGATAATAACTCCACTCCACCATCATCAGTCTGCTGCTCTTCATATTCATGCCCAGATCCTATAATTTCTAGAGGCAGCATTATCTAAAAGCCTGCACATCACATAGAAGCTTTGTGTATACAAGTAGGTGCTTGGCAACTGTCATGTATTTATGATGGTTGCAGTGTCCCAAGGAAATGTGATTCCCCTTCTGACAAGCTGAGTCAATGGGGAAGCCAGATTTACTTAACAGCTATGTTTTTAATTAACCACAACAAGGATTTGCTTGACAACTGTGGCAAGTAAAGTTGTAAAATGGGGCAAAGGTCACAAGACAGTTGTTGGGTGACCTTTGCCCCCATTTTACAATCCTATAACCAGGGGTGGAATTCAGCTGGTGTAACTACCAGTTTAATGACTATGTTTTTGCTGCATGCATGTGTAAGAAACCCTTAAGCTGTGCCTCCTGGACAGTTGAAAAGCACTGTGCATATGTGCGCAGCATTTGAAAAGCCACTTTTTTTCCTGCTTGTCCAACCTCAGCTGTGCCACGCAAAGCAGCTGAGGTTGGAAAAGCAGGAAATAAAGGACAGGTAAGAGCCTGGGTCAGTGGCTCGGCCAAACAACAGCAAACACAGAACCGATTCGGTGTCTGCTGCTTTTCAGAGCTACTGGTTCTTTAGAACTGGGCAGAACCAGTAGATTTATTAAGTAAATCTGGCTTCTCCATTGATTTTTCTTGTCAGAAGATCACAAAAGAGGATCACATTTCCCTGGGACACTGCAACCATCATAAATATACGCCAGTTGCCAAGCATCTGAATTTTAATCACATGACCATGGGGATGTTGCAAGAGTGGTAAATGTGAAAAATAGTCATAAATAACTTTTTTTAGTGACACAGTAACTTTGAACGGTCACTAAATGAATGGCTGTAAGCAGAGAACTATCTGCAGAAAAGCATATCCATTTACTGAGGCAGAATAACCACCGGGCACTATTCGAGGTGGTTGCCTCATCATCTCAGAATTAGAAGATTGAAAACCAGAAGTGCTAGGGAGCAGAGGAACAAAGAAGGCAAGATGATAGATTCATGCCCCATCCTCACTGTATATGCCTCAACCTCACAATGTCACACTTTTTAATTACTGCACCCTATGGATACTACTGTTGAAAACTTTTAGCAACTCAAAAGAAGGAAAACATAATGAGAAATGTGATCCTAGTTAGTGAACAAAAGTCAAAACAATATCTTACATTTTGTGGAAATAAAAGAAATAAGAGTTAGCTGGCAAAAACTGTCCTATTAGGAAAAACAAACCAAAGATTGTAAATGATTTATATATTTAGCTATTGAAAATAAATTAGGTTATTTGTAACTGAAAATCTCAAACCATTTTATGAAAACAATTTTCAGAAAAGATACTTGACTAAGACTGACAGTAATGGGGCATAAGCACAGCTACTGGTTTTGGTGTTGGGATAATAGGATCAAGGCACAAGCATTGAAATGGATCAGTTTACATTTTTTTTATTATAGTTAAAACTACAATTAAGAAGAAAAGTAGAAAGTCTGCATATAAAGAAAATTTGTATAAGATGTTTTATAGTGGCACCTACTCCCAATGAAAATTGTCAGAATTGTTTAAGAACAAATCAGATAAATGTTGGAAATGTCATCAGATACCTGGTTTCATTTACCATATGTGATGGATGCAAAAAAGATATTGACTAAAATCCACACATGGTTGGAAAAAATGATAAAATGATATAGACTTTAAACCTGAGATATTTGTATTGAGAAATAGTAGAAATATACAACAAAGAATTGAAATATTGATTGTAAATGTGTTAACAGCGTCTAGAATTGTATTTTCTTTGCTAAGAATTGGAAAAATGATAAAATGAAAAAAAAATGACCTGTGCAAGAGGAAGTTATAAAAGAAAATTATGGACTGGCTGAAATTAAACTAAATTGAGTAAACTGAGTAAAATTGACATTTGAAATTAGAGAACAAGAAGATTAAAAAATTTTATATGATATGGGATTTATATTTTACCAAATGGCTAGATAAAAGACATGGCAATGAAATAGACTAAGTTTTTGTAATAGAAGATTAATAGATTGATATAGCATATATTATAAAATATATAACCATTGGATAAATGTATAACATAAATTTATAACAAAATTTAGAAAAATCTTGTATAAAATGATATAATAGTTTAGTCAAATGAATGATTAATTACCAATAAACATAAAAGTATATGCTAGATTGACAATTTTTGAGAATCTAGATAACTTGTTGGAGTAAAGACGATGAAAGAATAGCACAAAAAGATTTGTAACCAACTGACACACGTATGTATATAATTGGAAGATGGATTTATGTTTTTATATTTTTGTCCATATATGTCTGTCTAAAAAATTAAAATAAATTAAACTATAAAAAAGTAAAAAAGAAAGAAAAGCAGAAAGTAGGAAAAACATAAAGTAGACTAGAGATTTACAAGAATTACAAGTCTGAATGAATGTTTAGTAACATTAGATCACCACTGTACATTTAAAAAATATTGCATTAGTTTAGAATATTGAAACATTAAAATCAAATCAATGTTCAATAATTAGCTACAGTAGCCATAACTGAAGAATTGTAAAAATTGCTATTCAGTTTAAGAATTCTATCCTTATTTAGCAGTGCAAGCCCATATATTAAATGCAGAATTATAATTCATGAATTGTTTCTGTTTGAAACAATCACATTATTATAAACACATAGTGTAAAGTATAAAGGATGGATCAGATTCAGAAAACACAGAATAGAAGCAAATTACCTACATGATATGAAGGCAACCATATTTAGAAAACAACTAAGGAAAAATTTCTAATGGTGAGAACAATCAAACAATGGAACAATCACTGGAGACTTTCAAAAAGAGAAGGACATCCGTTTGTCTGAAATGGAGGCTTGGACTACAAAACCTCCAAGGTCCCTTCCAATTCTGTTATTCTAGGTGTCTAGTCCAGGGGTGTCAAACTGGCGACCCATTGGCTGGATGTGTCATGCTTAGGTCACACCCACCCTGGGTCCACAAAGGCAAAAAACATCATATGTGTCGATACATCACGTGATGCAATCAAGTTTGACACCCATGTTCTAGTGTATAACTTTGGAATGTTCTGGAAGTATAGAATTCTTTACAACTGCAATTGAATATGACATTCATATAAGTTTTAAAATCATTGTGCTTTCCTTAAGTTATCATGTGGTGGACATCAAGAGAGCTGCTTCTCCAGGCTGCTTTAATTGATTCTGATATACAATATTCAGTAGACACCCTCTCTTCTAATTTAACATGAAGTATATTATTCTGTGTCTGATCCTTCTTGTTAACTTTTTCCTCTTCCCCCTTCCAATGCAAAGAGGAAAAAAAAGTTATTTCTTTGCTTTAGCAGTTCATGCCTTATTTTAAGCTATTAATTTCACAGCGGGACCATCTTGCCTCTCTCTGTCTCTCTCTCTCTTTTCCACTCAAACTTTAATTTCTTCCTGAAGACATTTAGTCCAAATCCCAAGGGGCTTATTTCCCCATGATGCCAGTGATTTGAATACAGCTTTCTTCTGTAACTCTAATTAACTGGTGGGCTGAGGTCAAGTCTGACTTCCTCTTGATTTGAATGAGAAGCAACAGGCAACAGTAGCTTAAACTGCAGCAGTAGCTCAGATCTCCTGCTTTAAATGACAGCGGCTCAAAAAAACTGAAAGAGAAGTGACCAAATGACCCTTCACTTGGACTCTGTCTATCACCTTTCTAATGGCTAAGTTGACGTTCATGGGAAATCCATATCTTGCCATGTTTGAAATAAGAGCTGATGAACTTGAAGGTGGCAAAGAGTGAAATTACATTTGGATGTGGCTAGGAAGGGAGCTTACAGTGGCTATAATTTCACTCAAGTTATTATTAGGAGCTGGGTTTATGTTGCTAGGTAACAACATCATGTATCTGTGAAGGAAACTTAATGTTCAGTGGCACAAATACAGGTGGGTATTTCCTTTCCTTCCCTTCCCTTCCCTTCCTTTCTATATTACAAAACAGAAGTTCTGTAAACACAATATTAGCAGGGACAATACTTTTAGCTCTTGTTAGGGTGTGGCAAGAAAATTTAAAGGGAAGGATCAAAAATGCTTAGGGAATTTCATGAAGGTAATTAATTCTATGTTAAGCAGGCTACCAATTCCACCTGCGTTTTTTACAATTTTGCATACAACAAAGACTCAAGGTCCATCCCACCCCTGATAGGACCTAATGGTAAAAACTGCAATGACGACACCATTAAAGCCAACATCTTTGACACATTATTTGGTTCAGTATTTGTAAACAGCAATGGATCATGCCCAGTATTTCCTAGCTGAACCACAGAAAACTACAATGATCTTAATACATATCAAATTTTACAGAAGACAATGCTGAAAAGCACTATGCAATCTAAAACATCTCTATCTATTGAACGGACATAATATGTTGCCTACTCTCTTAAAAGCTATCCATAGCAGAACTTCTTAAGCATAAATATTTGAAAAATCTTTCAGGACCAGCTCCTTTGCCTAACCTAATAGGTGACAAAGCAGGTCATCCCATCTTCAAAAAGGGAGACCCCAGCCTGGTTTGAAAATTACAGAATCAATCTCTTTATGCTGTGGTCACGCTGTAAAGTTATGGAATCAATTATTAACCAATCCATTATCCTCCACTTAGAACAAACAACCTACTGCTCCAATAAACAATCTGAATTTCAGAAACACTATCCTGTAATCTGCAACTCTTAACGCTGTAAAACATTATGGAACTCACAACTTTGATCAGGGCCAAAACAATAGACGCAATCTACATAGACTTCTATAAGTCTTTGATTCAGTGGGTAAACACAACAAACTAATTTTCTAAAAACTAAAAATCTTATGGGTATCTCTGGACAACTGCATAACTGGATAGAAGCATGCTTGTCAAACAAACAATAAATGGTCAAAATTAAGGAGTGTCCTATCAAATTCTGTACCTCGCTCATACAGTGGTGTTCCCCAAGGCAGTATTCTAGGACCACTCTCCTCCATACTCTAAGTAAAGACTCTGTGATCAATTCAGAAGCAACTTGCATTTCTTTGCTGTAATGTAAAGCTGTTCAATACACAGACAATACTGTTACCCTTAAAAAGACTTTCACTAAATTCAGAATGGTCAAACAAATGAACTTCCAATCTCAACAAATAAATGCCTTGTCCTACATATTGGGCAATAAAAATCAGAAAATAAAATACAAGCTGAATAGTCAAGAACTTGTTGATGATCCAAACTTTGTCAAGGAACCTTGGAATACTATCTCTAATGAATTAAAGTGCTAGAGCCACTGCAACTACATGCCAAAAAGGCAATTAAGAGTTGTTAACTCATCGCTTTTTCTCTGGTAAAAGCTTTTTCTCTGGTAATATCATACCACTCAACTACAGCACACAAAACTTCTGGTAGACCCAATAACTCGAATACTAGCTCATCGTCTGGAACTGCAACATTATGTGTCTGATATTAGCAACAGTTTGAGCAAGTCGCAGAAATATTTCATAAGAAGAATCTTTCACTCCTCTACTTGTTGTAGAATAACTTATGCTAGCCAGACTTGATTCTAGACCTAGAAAACATTGAATTACACCATCTTTGGTCTGATCTAAGTATGGTCTTATGAGGGCTATCCACAAATAGATTAATGTTTTCGTCTGTAGCCAAGAAAGGGGTGAGTTAGCGGCCATCTTTGGTCTGTGCCATTGCGCTTTAGTTTGCTGATGGGAGGTTTCGTAATCATTGCCCGTTATTTCAAGCAAACATTTTTGAAATGTGTGCTGCAATTGTAAATTCCCACAACGTTGTGAGGTGGTTGATCAGTGATAAGGTTTTTTGTTGGCAAAAAAACATAACAGATTGAAAATTTTTTCGGCAACTGTGTGAAGTGTAACGGGATCAAACAATCATGCAACTGAAGGGTGGAGTGCGCCAATGGTGCATTAAGTTTTAAAAATGGATGAACTAAAAGTTCATATGAACAGCAGAGTGGACATCCGGAGAATTGTGACTGATGACTGGTCACGAAAGGTACAATGAACAAGATTCATGAAAACCACCGTTTCACAGAAAACAGAACTTTTGCTTTCAACAATTTCAAGAACAATTTCATTTCAGTTTGTTTGTATTAAATTGTTACACAAAAGCTAGGCTACCACAAATTTTGTGGCAAGATGGGTGCCAAAAAATCCTGACAGAAAACACACAAAAGTCAGCGTATGGCTTGCCTATTGACATTTCTGACTTACAACAAAGATGGAGATTCATTTCTTGATTGAATCAATAACTGGCGACAAGACTTGGGTCGAACAGCGAGACCAAAAATTGCAGTCTATGGATGTGGGGCACATGCAAATCCCCCCCAAAACGCAAAATGTTTGCAAAGTTCTCTGCAAGGAAGATTATGGCGATTGTTTTTTTTGGGACTAGGCAAGGTGTGCCTTCTTTATTGGTTTTCTGGGAACATGGTTGCAAAATAAACTCTGTGAGGTATCATGAAACATTCGGCAAAAACTAAGAAAAGCAATTCAGAAAAGCGTAGAGGAAAAGTTAAGCTCAAAAATTTTGTTTTTTGCATATACAATGCCTGACCACACAACAGCAAATTGCATTCAGAAGTCCTGAATGCTTTCAAGTGGGAGAATTTTTTCTTTCATCACCTACAGCCCCGATCTTGCACCAGAGCGACTACCACTTGTTCCGAGGATGATGACCTGCGCTTGGAACACAGCGCTTGACGATGATTTGCGGAAACTGCGGTGGGCATGACTGGCTCAAATATCAGGTGGCTAATTTTATGACAATGGAATTACAAAGCTTTTGTTCATGCTATGATAAGTGCTCAATTTGGTTCAGTGAATATGGTTGAAAAGTAGTAATTTAGGTTGTCACTTTTCAAGTGTATATAATAAATTTTTTTCCTTATACTTTCTTTTTTTCTATCTCAAAACGTAATCTATTTTGTGGATAAGCCTTCGTAAAACTCAATACCCAATTGCAGTGACTTAACCTGTCAATGAATACTTCAGCTTCAAAGCATAACAAACAAGGAAGCACACAATAGTATACAATTCAAGGTTAACCGCAACAAACTTGATTGCAGGAAAATAGCAGCTTCAGCAATCAGAGGGTCATGTCTGGACTACTCACCTGACTCTTTGGTTTCTTCCCCAACCCCGAAAAAGTTTAACTTAGCCTGTCTACTATGACCCGCTTTCCTAAGAGCTCTGTAGAGGGCAATGCATAAGTGTACCAAATGCTACTATCCCTGTGCTCATTCTTTCTTAATTTTTTTTATATTGTTACCCATTTCATGTGTTCATCAACTATGTATATACTTATACCTATTATCTTGTAAGCGATTGACAAATCAAAATAAATAAATAAAATAAAAACAAAACATAGCTATGGTAAACCTGTGTTCTTTCAGAAAGCTCTATTCCTATTACATTTCCAGTAGTTTTGATCTGAAATTAGCTACTGAAAGACAGACATAGTATTTAATTAACAATGCAAGCTGAATAGAAAAAATGAACTTGTATATAAGCTCCTTCACATATGAAGAATAACTCTTTATCACTATACAAATCACAATAAATATATCATTTATTGTCAGATAAACTGTTTCAATCAAACCAATTCTGGGTGGTGTACTGTGACCCAAATCATTAATCTGTGTTAAGAGGATAGACAAAATCAGTATCAATAACATAATATCAAAACTAAAATCCAGAATTCATAATACATCTATACATAATCCTAGAATCTCAGTATTGAAAAAGAAAGAACCAACTCATCATGTAGGGAATAGTCACAGCTCCTAAGCCTTGATGGGTCAAGAACATTATTACAAACTTTTGAAAGCTATGAAGGGAAGGGGCATTTGAACCTTCTTAGAGGATACTGTTCTAAAGGGTTAGAGATTGAAGAACTATACATCCATGACCCCTATAGAGATTGCACACTGTCAGATGATAAAATATTTGTGAGACAAAGTTATCCTGTAGAAATCTAGACTCTGAATCATGAAGGGCTTTGAAGCCAACTGATAACCAGCTGTCAAATGAAGGGCACTCTAGGGAATACTGTTAACAATTCTGAATAAGCTATAATTTCTAAATGCTCTTCAAGGCCAGCCCTAGGCACTCTGATGGATTCCAATGTCCTGTTAAAACAGGGCAAAAACATGAATAGCAGTAAGTAATGCCTTCCATTCCAAGTTATTGCTCACCCAGATAAAGGCATGAAAAGGCCTTCTGCTATCTGCTCCTTGAGTAGGAAGTGTGAACCCCAGAAGGCACCCAGGTTGCAACCAGTTCTGTTCAAAGAGATGTGACTCCATTCAGAATGAAACACAGTCTTTCTCTAGAATTGATATGAATTCAATCCCAAAGCTTCTCTATCTTTCTAGGGTTATAGTTTAACCCTTTTCTCCTTCAGATCCAAATAATCTCCAGGAACCTGGACATCATTTTAATAGAATTACTTGTTCAGCTAAGGAGCAAGATGTACACTTGGGTATTTTCAGCATATAAATGATACCCAATCAGTGGTTTCATGCAGATGTCAAAGAGGAGTGGAAAGCCTAGTGGCATACCATAACTGAGGTGTATAAGAAACGATCTTATCCCCACAAGTAACCATCTTATCAGGAAAGAGATGATCCAACATAGAGAATTTCTCATTCCCAATCCAGGGACTAGTTCAGAAGAATGGTAGTGAAAACCACTGTGAGATTAAGCAACATCATAAGGACTTCATATCCCTTTCTGATCCAGTGCTGACCAATGCTATTTTTGTGCTGCATCTGGACTTGAAGCTTACTGTTTTCTAAAGGGCTGCACCTGACCAATGCAAGTATGTTTTCAAACAGGAAGTAAAAATTAATTTTTAGTTTTATTTTTTGACATTGACATTTTGTCAAAGAAATGCTTCTTTTGACTAGTCTAGCATCTCCAAACACTTAGCTTACTGGTTCAGAGTTCTATTGCTATCAGTAAAAAAGGAGTTCCTGAGGATTTTTAGTCTGCTAGCTGTAGACGACTTTAGGGGGCAGTGCTCATTTCCATTTCAAGGCCATTGAACCAGTGCTGTCTGAAGACATTTCCATGGTCATGTGGCCAATATGATATCATGTAGCACTGTTACCTTTCCACCAAAGTGGTACCTATTCATCTATTCACATTTGCATACTTTTAAACTACTAGGTTGGCAGGAGAATGCTGTGAGATTATATATTCTATATTCCCAATTTCTCTACAACATGCCACAATTTGGTATACTTCTGCCATAATCCTTCTTAGGTTGCAGTCTTACTTACATTAACCCTGGAAGAAACTCTCTTTGTGCTTCTAAGAAGTTCTATATAAAATTGCATTTTATTAACTATTTATGATGGTTGCAGTGTCCTGAGATCATGTAATCACCTTTTGCAACTTTCTGACAAACAAGATCAATGTGGAAACCAGATTTACTTAACAATCATGATACCAACTTAACAAGTATGACAAGAAAGGTTATAAATAGGCTACAATTTACTTAACAACTGCCTTGCTTAGCAACTGAAAATTTGGGCACAATTGTGGTCATTAACAGATTTAACAGATAATCAGAGTTGGGAGGGACCTTTTAGGTCATCTAGTCCAAGCGGGAGACCCTACACCATTTCTGACAAATGGCAGTCCAATCTCTACTTGAAAGTCTCAAGTGATGGCCCTCCCAAAACTTCTGAGGGCAAGCTGTTCCATTGGTTGATTGTTCTTACTGTCAGAAAGTTTCTCCTTATTACTCTCCAGGTGATTTAAATCTCTCCTTGTTCAATTTTCTTCAATCCATTATTCCTTGTGCTGGTCCTACGGCACTTTATGAAACATTAGAGCTCTTAACCCTCCTTCCTAGCAGCCCCTCGAATATAATGGAAGATCACTATATGTTATGGTTTTCACGAATGACAACTATCCGGCTGTGTAATTGCTAGCAACTTCCTGCACTGCGTGAAAAAACAAAGGAACGTACATAACTTGACCAGGGGCAAAAGCGCAATTGATGCCAATTTACATTAGGAGCTTCTATCAAAGCCTTTGGATTTCATGTGGTCGTACACAACAAAACTACTTCCTAACAACAACAGATCTCGTCAATGGTATCTCTCGTGACACCTGCATAATCTGTGATAGAATCACCATTCCTGCTCCATAACAGGATACAAATGCGGTTGCAAAATTGACTACGGCTCCTAATCAAATCCGTGTAGCCTGTCAACCAGTCGGCTGTCCCCCAAGCCAAGTGTTCTGAGGACCGAACTTTTCTTCAGTTATGCTACCATAAATGACCTTCTCGCTTGAGTCATAATTTACGAGAGCTCAACTTGCGTTGCTTGTTTCAACGGAATGACTGTACTAAAGCTATTCAACACCACTGACAATGCTCTTCGTGTCTCCTTTCAAAAAGACCTCGACTTATTTGTTGTCCAATATGGTCTACAACAAAATGGCACTTCTGTAAATTTGCTCAACAAGATAAAATGCTCGTCTACATATTTGGCATAAAAACATAAAATCTAGGAAAATAACCAATTTACGAGGCTGGAAGTAGTTCAAGGGACTTTTGTTTGATGATCCATAACGCTGTCAAGGTATCTTGGTTAGATAATGTTCATTCCTCAATGGGTTGTGATCTATGAGCCCATTGTAATTTACATAGCCAAATACGAGCTTTAAGAAGTTATTAACCTATCCTGTGTCTAGTTTTTCTCATATATATCACTCTACAATAATACCTGAAGCATATAAAACATTTGCGAGACCAATACTTGAATATAGCGCATCAGTCTGGAACCCGCATTACATATCTTATATTAATACAATTGAGAAAGTCCAGAATTATTTTTGAGAAGAATCCTCCACTCCTCTCTACTCTAGCAGAATACCTTATGCCACCAGACTTGAAATTTTAGACTATGACAACCGAGAACTATGCCGCCTTCGGTTCGATCTAAGTATGGTATATATAATTTTATATTGCAAGTCCTACCTATCAATGAATACTTCAGCTTCAACCAAAACAATACAAGAGTACAAAATAGATACAAACTAAAGATAAACTGCACCAAACTTGATTGCAGGAAATATGACTTCAGCAACAGAATAGTCAATGTCTGGAATACTCCATCTGACTCGTGTGTTTCTTCACCAAATCCCAAAATTAAACGTTAGAATGCTGACCTCACCTCTTTCTAAGAGGTCTGTAGGGGCATGCATAATCGCACCAAAACACATGCCCACCGTCTCTTGTCCTATTTTTCTTTTTTCTTATTTGTATCCATTTCATGTATTATAACCATGCGTATACTTATACCTGTTATCTAATAATGTTTGACAGAATGAATAAATAAACAAACAAACAAATAAATAAATAAACAAATAAAATGTCTCCCCTGGTCCTTCTCTTTACTAGACTAGCCAAACCCAGTTCCTGCAACCATTGGTTGTATGTTGGCCCAGTCCCTAATCATCCTGGTTGCTCTTCTCTGTCATAGTCAAGGACTACCTGTATCTAAATGTATCTCTATAATGTGAAAAAAATGTAAAAATTGATAAATGCTTATGTAAGAAGGAGTTTTTTCAGAACTAACAGCAAATGAACTCAGGGGTTGGGTTTTTTTATAATCATCTGCTGTGAAGCAATTTGATTGAATCACTCAAGAACTGAACATAGTTTTGTTCTCTCAATTGTGAAAACCTTTATCCCCTGGCAAGATTCATCTAAATATTTTAGGTGTAAATATGACATCTCACTCACTGCAGTCTATCTCCAGCAGAAAACAAATATATTTTCCAAAGGAGGACACTGGCATCAGGGAAAGGTGAAACCATTAAGTTGTCAGTTGAACATATTTCTCAACTGCCAGCCTTTATCTGAACCAAGTTCATGCCAATTTCCAGATTAATCATCTCAGAATTTTTATGCTGGCATAAAGATGTTATAATTATATCCCTTGAAACCCCACCCCTCCCAAGGTCCCTTCCAACTCTTTATTCTGTTACATGATAACAACTTTGTGGCCAATGGAAATTCCAGTCACCATGACTATTGTAACCAGAACTAGCTTGCATTCTCAGTTTGACATTTATTTGTTTATTGCTTATTTATTTATCAAAGATTTACCATGCTGTAATCAATCAAATCTCAGAATCTTACATAGATAGAATATCAAACAAATTAAAACATATGTAGTCTGATTAAAACCAATCATAATCACAGTCACAATTGTAGAATAAATCTAAAACAAAGATTGTCCAAAACTTAAGAGAACCCCCACCAAAATATCTTGGTCTTCAACATTAAAAAGCAGGCAAGAGAAGACAAGCTTGATCTCTACTAGAAATCTGTTTCAATTTCTGAGGAAGGAATGTTCTGAACACCCTACTGTAGATATCCTTTGGAATGGAAATAGTATAGGACTAGGGATAACTTATCAGGAAAGACAGTGAGCCTTGCTCTTTCAAAGTGGAAAACTAAAATTTTATAACAAACACAAACATTAGAGAGATGGCTGATTTTTACAGAGTATTTCCTTTGAGTATCTTAAATAGTTGTGAAGGTTTATGAAGGAATGATCAAGTTCATGATAGGTTTATGAAGGAATAATCAAGTACACCTAAAAATAGAAAATCCATTTTGAACTACTGCAGAGTTTCACTCTGGAATGTTCTTGAGTTTCCCAAAATGTCTGACTAAGTCACTGCTAAAAACTGCATGTCAGATAGCATAATTTTTGTTGCCAATGGGTTCTTCTAGATTTCTTAAATAAACACATAATCTCATGTATGTTATATGCCCTCTGTGGGATGGTTGGAACATAGCACTTTTCTGTTTTTTTTTCTTTTTTCTTTGGCTTGTCTAAGAGGATGTCTGAGGAACTTATAAAGAGAGATAATTCCTGGGTTACATTAGAAAGGGAGAGCAGAACATATGAAACTAATATGAGGATGGAAAGCAATGGAGTTGATATCAGCTGCTGACTGTTTTTATGTTATACTTAGCTTGTCCCATCAACAGTTGTACAGCTAAGGTCAGAAACCTAAAGCTGATTGAGAAGCTGAGGAATATATAAAGAAAGAAGTATGACAGCATCATCTGGAACGCTTACCTTTTGATTCTACATTCTCTTGAATTTTGTGCGGAAATGCAAACAATAAACTAATAAACTTCCCATTGGAGCTTGGTTCTAGAGGATTGGGAATAAATATATGAAGAGTGGTATCAATCACCGAGGAAGTTCTAGTCAGGCCCAGCAAGGGTTTGCTTCAATTCTAAATGAAATAGTATAAGAGATAATGAATGAACGTTTATTGTGCTGACTTTTCCATGTGACATATGGAATAATATGCATTTGGAAGTAATAGAAAACCTAGTAATCATTTCAGGTGAACAGACCATTTATATCAAGATCTAGGCCATTTTCAGTGGAGCTCTTATTGGTCCTAGGACACAGAGAGGATTCTGCTTTCCATAATCTTCTTGGCCCATGAATGCAGTTGTGCATTATAGTGGTCACATTTAGCTCAGCTTTAGAACTCAATAATGATGCAGCTGCTGCACTTCACCTTATCACCTTGGTTAGAATGGCTTTCTAAAAGAGCAGATGGTTCTGAATTTGGAACCATGAATCATTGTCTACAGCTTGTCTCTCCAAAATCTCCACCCCAGAAGGAGCTTCTGAAGCCTCATTTCCCCCACCCCCATTATGCTAAATGACATTGAGTTCAAATATTGTTGCAAACGTAATCCTCATTATTGCCATTGCTGACTTGAATATTGAGAGAAAACATGGAAAAGATAAGAAATCACTTTGATTCAGTATAAGATTTCCTTCTTCCATAATATTGAAGATTCATAGAGACCCAAGACAGGCAGCAATTTTCAAAGCAGTAGTAATTGATATTTTATATACATCAAATAGTTGGATGGAACAATGTAAAGAACTATACTACAACAACATAAAAGGATGTCATGAATCAATTTATTTTCTCCAAAGTAAATTAATTTATTTCTCATATATTTTTCAAAAACAAGCCAGAAGATATTAAGTCTGCTAGTCATCATACTTTTTATATGACTTAAAAGCCTCAAGATAAAGGCTAGGTCACACTCACCAATGGATGCAAAATGTATGTAAAAAGGACACAGCAGATGAGCAAATTTACCATCTGTTGTTATCCGCTCTCAAATGTGCCCCAAATTTGCATAAATAGAGCGGACAACAACAGAAAGGAACAGACGTGGGGAGGATGTAGCGGGGATGTAAAGCAGATGTTTGTAGGAAGCCTAGTGGATAGAAGTGGATGGAAGCGGATGACACATCCACAGGGCTTCCAGGGGAGAACAGTGAAGCGGATGCATATCGGAATAAGGGGATGCATAGAGAATGCGTAGCGGATGACGCGGATGCATCACAGATGCCTATAGGATGCATAGCGGATGCGTAGCAGATGCAAAGTGTTCACTGCGCATGCGGGGAGGATGAATTGCGTAAGCTCCGCGGATATAAAAGGAGGTAGCTCGCAAGCAGGTCACCATTCAGAGGAAAGACCTGCTGCCAGAAACATCTTGAGAAAACACCATGGGGAAGAAGAGGAAGCCTGTGCCTACTCTTGTCGGCCCTGGCAAGAAGGACAGAACCACCATCCCACCCCCTGGCGCTGATGCTGAAGCTGCAGGTGCTGCTGCTGCTGGTGATGGTGGTGGTGCTCCTGGTGTTGCTGGTGCTTCTCCTGCCTGGTTGCTGCTGGTGGCTGCTGATGCATGTCCTGCTGCTGCTGCTGGTGGTGCTTCTCCTGCTGCTGCTGCTGCTGGTGGTGTGCTTGTCCTGCTGCTGCTGTGCTGGTGCTTCTCCGCTTGCAGCTACTGGTGGTGGCCAGGCCCTCAAAGCCTGCTGCTGCTGAAGGCGCTGAAGCCCCTGCCAGAGGGAGGAAGAAGCAAGGCAAGGAGAAGGGGAGAGGAAACAGTACCCATTTCCGAAGACCATGAGAGAGGAGGTGCTGGAATTGCTCGGGAGAATGAGTACCTGTGAAGAAGGCCACAGGCTCTATCACGACACCAAGCGGAAGCAGCAGCGTGCAGAGAGAGAGGTGGAGAGCCTGGGCTACACTTCAGATGTCCTCCTGGGGTGGTGGAAGCATATGCACACCTGGTATGGCAAGCTGACTGAAAGAAATCCGGGCAGGCCACTGTCAAACTCACTGCCCTGGAGACCTATTCATGGCCAGGTGCAGCTTCCTGAGGGTGAGATCCACCACCGAGGAGCAGCCCTTCTGTCAACCCTCTCCCTCAGACAGCCCACAGAGAGCCACTTCTTCCTCCAGCCAGGAGACAGCTACAGTGGTCCAGGCAGTGTCTTTGGAGGGCCCCATGACAGAGACCCCTCCACAGCTGCACTCCCCATGCCAGAGGACTGGAGGATCCCCTGTTTCCGATGGAGCAAAGAAGAAGCAGCCACCAGAGACCAAGCCACCCCACCCCCAGCTCCACCCTCCACAGAAAGCAGGCAGAGTTGGGGACTGGAGGGATAGAGCCACACTGTCCCTCTTGGCATCTCCTCTCCCAGCTTGTCCACTTCGACATACCATCCTCCAACAAGCAAGCCCTTCATCACGTACCGTGAGCCAGACCCTCATGGACATGCCCAAGGTCCAGTACCCAGGCGATGAAGGAGAGGATCACAGCTCTTCTGCACCACCCTCCAGGCCCAGCTGAACCTGCTCCTACCCATTCCAGGTCTGCTCCTCCACCCCCAGGTGATGTCACAGCATTCTACGGATTTCAGCAGCCCCTCGCCTACCAAGCCTACCACTACCAGGACTTCCGACAGCGGAGGCAGCCCTTCCCAGTCCAGACCCAGGTTCCTCAGATGCCACAGTGCCACAGATGCCTCAGCTGACCCAGCTTGCAGACCAGACAGCCCAATACACTCCTCCTTCCTCCACCCCCACATCCAAGCCATTCCTCAGAACAATCTGTCATCGTTTGGGCCTCACATCCCAGGTACTTGAAGAAAGGGCCTCTCAACCTCATGGCACTGAGTCAGCTCTCTGAGAGCTTCCTGCACCAAGACCATCTCCTGTTGTACTTTTTGGGGCCAGGCACCCCAACGGCACCCTCAGACCAGCATTCCAGCCATAGCCACCTCACAAGTCCCTGACCCCTTTACATCTGAGATGATCACACCTCAGAGTGACTGAGAGAGTGCCAGAGACTGAGTTGTTACCTGCTCACTTTATCTTTGCTTAAGATACTTTACTTGGGTCATTTTCTTTTTAATAGATACAGTTTGTTATTAATAAAGGTTATCTTTGCTTCACACACTTGGTCTTTTCTTTTACTTAATAAAGTGTTGGGGAAAACTTTGAAAAAAGTATTAAGTCTTTGCATGCTTGTGGGCCAATGGATAGGTGCGTGGGAATGGATAGCTGTGGGATGGGTAAGGGTAGTGTTGGAATAGATAACCTGCAGTGCAAATATATGGACTGTATGGTACAGCCTCCCAGCTGCCACACAATATGGCCCTTTATTATCAATAACAAATGTAATCATTGATCAACACATTTCACAATAAAAACAAAACTCTTTATTAATGCCCTATTTCATTGTAGGACCACTCAACATACATGGCACAATCTCATCACTGTGATGAGACAGCTGAAGGAAGCATCATTAAGCACTCTACCATCCTGTCTTGCCACTTCCACTGCTCCAAGCTGGGAGTTGCACCAGTTGTTTCAGGAGGTTGCGCTGCTTCTTCCCTTCACGTGAGGCTCTGTTGGGGCCTTGCACACCACAGTGTCTATCAAGTTTCGCCTTGCCTCCATTCACCAGGCTCCATATCCCCATTCCCTTGATGACGGTCCACAAGGCTGTTCTCAACACTGGTGGGTAGGGTGTCGCATGAGATTGTGCAGGATGCAGCAAGCTTCCACGATGCTGCTCCTCACAGTCCCTGGGTGATGCTGCATGGTGGTAAGAAGTACCTGAACCTGTTGGTCAGGATGCCAAAGGCGTTCTCCACCACCCGTTCTTGCCCTGGACAGCCTGTAGTTGAAGATCCCCTCTTCACGGGTGAGGTATCTTGAAGTGTAGGGCTTCATGAGGTAGGTTCTGAGGGAGAAGGCGTCATCACCATGATGAAAGGTGCCACATCTTGTGTGTCATTGGGTAGGGGTCTGGATCTGGAAAATCCATGATGAGGTTGCGTTCCAGCCCATCCTTGAGATCACTGGCATTGTATACCTGTGCATCTGAAGCTGACCGTTGCCTGAAGCATCGATGTACATTAACCTGTAGTCAGCATCAACCATGGCAAAGAGGATGATGCTGAAGAAGCCCTTGTAGTTGAAATAATTGGACCCTGAGTTGGGTGGAGCTTTGCAGGCCACGTCCTTCCCATCTATGGCTCAACGGTGTGGGGAAAGTTCCACCTCTGATACCACTGCTCTGCAACTTTCCTCCAGCCTTCTTCAGTGGTGGGGCACTTGAGTAGCTCCTCACATATTCTTTGATAATGGCCTGCACCACTTCTCTGACCACAATGCTGATGGTGTTGTGTGGCACCTCCAGGCATACTGCATGTTCTGTATGTGGTCCCAGAGGCAGGTGCGACAGAGTCAGTGCCACCTTCAGTCCAGGTCCAGGCTGGGATGTAAGTTGGTGCTCTGTGTTGTTCAACCTGGGTCCAGACACTCCACAACTTGATCAAACATGGCTGGTGGCATCCTCATGAAGTGATGGAATGCACAAGTGTCTTCATTCCTCAGCTCCACCATCAGCTTGTCATAAGTCCAAACTGCACTCTTCTTCGATCCATCTTTGAAACCCACACAGCTCTTGGACATCTCCTTCTCCTTGCAAAGAAAAGGTGAAACAGTTTGAACAGGCTTGGTTCTGGTGTTTGAATGATGGCAGCTACCAAAAGGAGTGTGCGATGATCCATGGTGGAGATCAATGGATGATGTGGAAGAGCAAGACCAAGGGTGAAAGGGTCTGCACCGCAGGGCTGCTGGACTGAAAGTGAGATCCAGATGATGTCCTCCCCCTTTTTATAGGAAATGTCAGTTTTCCACTAGGTATCCTTCCAAATACTCTAGACATCCTCCAGACATCCTAAATATCCTAGATACATCCCATATACGAATGTTTTGTCCGTTTTAATGCTTTATATACGAGATGCATCCACTTATATCCTTTCCATTTCCGTGCTACTAATGCTGTATGAGCGTTCCATGTACCTTTCACTTCCTCTCTCTTTCCGCTTTCCGCTGGAGCGGATGTGAGTCTGCGCGGATGGCCAGAGGATGCCGAAGAGGATACATCGATGTGTAACGGATGACAACGGATGTAGAACGTTTGTTGCGCCGTATGTGTCATGGATGTACATCGTATGCTTAGAAAGTATCATCCGCTCAAAAAGTTTTGTGCAGCTCAAAACTTTTTTGAACGATGAAAATAGCAGTCGATGGATGTTTTTATGGATAGAGCATATGATAAGGACTACGCAGTGAGTACCAGAACGGGGATGCAATCGCAGTTTTCCAACGGATGGCAAGCTTTTTTGTCCGTTTTACATCCTCTTTGCATCTGTTGGTGCAGTGTGACATGGGCTTAATAAGTCTATTGGTCATCATGATTTTTGTTGATTGAAGTTTTCACATATTAGTTTGCAGTAAGAGAAGGAATGAATAGGTTAATAACCTTAGCTGCATCTGTTCATTTTCAATTTCATTCATTTTTAATTTGATAACCATCCTCTGTCACTAAAACTTTTGATATTGATATTTTGTTCTGTATTTGTGAAATGCCACACTATGTTAGTTAAACTCAGATCTCTAATTCACAGGCTATCTCATAAGCCAACACATCCCACTCTGTGCTATGTATGTATATATGCATGCATAAATAAAGAAATACATTTATAATAAAGGAGTTTTTTATTTGATTGTAAGTATATGACTATTAAATATTGAATACTACTACTAACATTTTGATACAGTCATCATTTCCATGATTTACATAAAGGATAAAGGTTTTCTCCTCCATCTTGTCAAATTTTCATTATTTTTCAGGATGTACATTTTTCATGAGACTGAAATAAAATATTTTATATGTATATTGCTTCTCTTTCTCAGAATATCAGGCATATTTTAATCAAGAAATCATGTTGAGAAGATTATCCCAGCACAAATGCCAAAAGTCCTTATCAAAAGAATATTCAAGGAGAACATTTGTAATATGACAGCTAGTTCCTCAAATCTACAGTCATACCCCAGGATGAGATCTTTGAGCTCAGATAGGTTTAGATTGGAGATATTTTTTAGCCCAGATTATGGACATTGCTATACCTAGTTGTTTATTTCTCTGCCTCTTGCCCTTCACACTTCTCATCCCTTCTCCTATTATGTTTTTTGACACTAACACACAATTTTTTCTTTTTCTTCTTGCACTGTTGTAAAAGAGGAATGGGGTATTCATCAGTTCCTAATTTTGCAAGTTCAGTGAAAATTTCTAACAAGAATGTCTAGTTCAGCTTCATAGAAACAGAGAACCAAGAAATTTGCATTGCAATTTAATAGTTCCATTAAAGAAATAAAGGGAAGGGAAGGAAAGGGAAGCTTTGTTATACTGCAGGCAGGGGTTGGAAAGCAAAATGAGTATAATTAATCCAACCTGGGCAAAATCCAAAAGTATACCCACAGAAAAATGTTAGGGATGAATGGAGTTAGAGTTTCTGAAGTTCAGAACATTTAGGTTAATGCATCACTATCATAGTTAATGGCAAGATAATGAAAAAGAAACAGGGAGAACAGAATAACCAGGAGCCCAAGACATGATTGCACAGAATAGTGTCTAGATGTTGGAGGGGAGGCTGTGTTAAGCACTACAATCAATTATAACTGGACTGCTATTTCTCCACTTAGGGAGTGATGAGGGCCTGAATTGGTGATGGACTAAACAGAAAATGCAGATCTACCCTTTGTCAAATTGTACACTATCAATTATTTTTGTGGAGATATAACCGTGCTCTACACTTTTTTTTAGAATAAATAAAATCCAAAAAGTTACTTAATTTTCAATTTAATCCTTAAAGTCACAACCCACATGTATTTTACTTCATGAAAAAAAGCATGAGTTAGATTTTGGGGGGGAGGAAAAACAAAGCAAAGTAATTGTACCAACTAAGGAAATGATGAATGCTGACATGCATTCCAAGGCATCTTTGCTGAAGGATTTGTACAGCCCTAAGAGCATTTTGCTTTCTTTCATGAAAGTCCTTTATTTCTGGGCAAGATATTCTTTCAGATCATAAAACTACCTTCATATCATTCCTCTGAATAAACACTTTTCTAGGGTTGAATTCTTGCTATTTAAAAGCAACTAATATAGGTCAGAATAGAAAGCTATCAACACCTGTTAAGTGAGATGGAGAGTTAGTTTTTAAAATAATGATAATAAATGAATGGAAAATATGTAAATCAGCTTTGCTCAAATCAATGCCTTCGCTGGGAATTATGCTACTTGGGAGGATTTCTGTAAATTACAGTCAAATATATCAATTAACATAAATGCATACCTATTATTTAAATTGCTGTACAATTCAAAATCTTTATCATAGCTGTGATTGATTTTTTAATACCATAGAATTAAAGCAAAGCTTATAGGACTAAATCTTCCAGGCTGAATCTGTTTTTACTGAGTACTGTTGAGCCATTATTATCGGTACAATTAGTGGCAAGAAAAATAATCAGAATTAAAATAGATTGCAGAAATCAGAATTAGAGAACTGGACATGATTTGGTATGTTTTGAAATGTTTAAGTATCAGCTTGTATCATTTTTTTAATGTTATGCTGTATCAAAATGGGAATTACGTAGTGTTGGGAATGTATTTATGGACCTTAACAAGAGACAACTCAGAGAGTTCTTTTTGGCCAGACTTCTCCTTATTTATTGCAAAAGATTAGGTTACTGTACAACCAGGTGTATAAAACATGAAAGGACAAGGAAATCTATATGTTCAAGAAGTCTGGGTAATGTTTTTTAAATACATATGTTAAGGATTGTTTTACTTTTATATTGTTTTCTGTTTGTTACTGCCTTTTAAAATGTACACAATGTATTTTGATGTTGTACATTCTTTGGAAATGCATGACATGACAGACATAATAGCAAATGAATGAATGAATTAATTAATGCATGAATTAATATTGTTGACTGTCTCAGCAGATGGCAGCAGCTAGCCAACTTGGATTGAACTCAGAAAACCCAAGCCAAGGTTAATAGTTGGTTAGAAGTCCCCCAGGAAATCACAGATCTAAAGGCTAATCAGAGAACTAAAAAAGAAAAAAATCTCAGAAGACAGCAGTGGCAAAGCAATTACATTTTGCTGCCAAGAAAAATTGTCTCCATGTACTCACCAGGAATCAAGGGAGTGGGAGAAGATTACCTTTCTTTTTTTAATTAGTGAATTTCTTTAAAATATTTAAGAGCAGAGTTGAAAATTAATAGAAAAGAAAAAAATGGGGAAAGGCAAGGTGGATGAAAAATAAATTATCAGTAAAGAATCAACAATTATTATAATATTGAAAATTGTAAGTAACTGATTAGTTGAGAACAAAATAAATTGAAATAAACATCTGAATTCTATAGTCACTTGAAAAAAAATGATTTATTTTAATATAGTGGAGCATGCATTGCCAAAAAACTTGAAAAACAGTACAATATTGAGCTTTGCAGCTCTGCTAACTAGTGGAAATGACAAAATGATGCAATATGAATCAGCATTGGTCCACTTTATTTGGATAACAGAATTACAACTCCTGTGATAAAACTTCATTTTTCAATAAAACTTCATTTTGACTATGGTATCATATGATATCACATTTCCCTCTGCCATCACAATGTGATTAAATCAAGAAAGTCCTAATAACAGGCCAGAGGCTTCCAAGAAAACACAGCTGCCATCATGTTTTCATATGCTTTAGAAAAAAAATACTGCATTTGCATATTGAGATGAGGTATTTTGCAAGACTGTTTCCTACAGAGAAATACTATACATTTGTAGAATTCCAAATCACCAGACAATATTGCACAGTCTAGTTTGATTAAAGTTTAAATTATTTGCCTTTACACTGATGTAATTTTAGCAAGCAAACATAATGCATTTTGTAACTAAAGAGAGGCATCTGTATATGTATCTGTATATGGCCATTATAGCAGCAGAATCTTTTTTTTTTTTGTATTTTTTNCTTTTTTTTTTTTGTATTTTTTTTGTTTTTTTTTACTAATATTTGGGGCCAAACTATGGATGCTGGGAAAATATTGCTAAGGCTCAGTGAACATGATAACTTGGAGGATAACATTATAAAATCTTCAGACTGCTTCTAGATATGAAGAGTCCAAGCAGCCAAGCAAAATAAAAATTTCATTTCTCCACAGCATTGTGAGAATATGACATTGGAAAAGCATGAGGAAGAATTTAGCTGTGCAGCATGAACCCTAATGGAAAACATGAAGTAAATGAACCTGAAAAAAAACAAGAAACTAAATGGTTTGTTCTGAGGCTATGTCCTCCAATGAAGTTGGCCATGTGTAAGCAATATGACATTCTATCTTTATTAAATCTTAGGGCCAGGAGCAGAGTAAGAGAAGCAATGAAGGTCAATCACATACTGAACAATTTAATTTGTCCTCTATAGATAAACTTTGCCTTGCCTAAATTCTGTGCTATTTTTCATTGTAAAGGCTGGCCCACATCCACACACAGAGAGAAGTGAGCCTATGGGGCAGGTGAAGGACTACAGATTTTGGGAAGACCCAAGGACATTTCAGTAACAGAAGCAGAAACTTCTTACCTAAAGGCCCTTTCACACTGGCCGACGGATGCAAAACATTTGTAAAAAGGACACAGCAGACGAGAAAAATGTTCCATCCATTGTCCAGTCCATGTGTTATCTGCTCTCAAAGGGGGAAACAATTTGCAATAACCAGGTGGACAACAGGGAGAGAGAACCGGCAGGGCGGGAGGACGATAGGGCGCGGATGGGATAAAGGCCGATGTCCATAGAGACAGCGCACTATGTCGGAAGTGAAGCGGTGGGAGCGAGAGTTGAGTGCGACAGCCTTCGCGTGAAAAGGACCGTTCCTCTCGCGGAGAGGCGGAGCGGACACAGCCAAGCGCTGGGCGGAGAGCAAGCGGAAGATTCACTCGGATCATATTGGAGTGGGTCCCTGGGAGGGTTGTGGAGAAGAGAGCGAGTGAATGCCAGGGTGAGATCGGACTCGAATGACGGATGCTCACATGCCACGATGCAAGCCACAAGATGCAAGTCGGGATTGACAGAGTGGGAGAGCGCTTTTAAGCGATGCCCGCTCTCAATGCGGTAAGCCTCATATATGAGGGTCATATGGTATGGACATACGTGGATAGGCGCATAGAAGATTGCGGTAGTGAGCTCTCGACCTGCGTCCTCGTGAGGCGGGAAATGGGGGACTGGTGCGAGGTGTCGTGGCAGTACCGACGGGATGTAAGAAGTAGAGCGAGACGTCACTCTAAGCAGTCACTGAACTCACAGTCACGCGGAAGAGGACCGTGCTTCCTACGTATCTACCAGCTAAGCCAAGGACAGTGTGCCCACGCTCCAGCCAGCCGAGTCATATCTGCCCTCTGAGCCCTCTACAGACCCATTTGGAGGGGAATGGAGAGACAATATGCCTCAGGGCCGAGTGCTGGATGCTGAGGCGCTGGCATGGAGGGAGCACTGTGGCTTCGAGGTGGCAACGCTGCCCACGCGCGTCCCGTGCCCTTGTATTCTCCTCGCTACTCTGCTGGCTTCTGCACACGGGCTCGCTCTCTGCTGCGTCGAGGGGGGTCCCTCCATGGGCCCTTCTGCACGGGAGGAGAGGCTGCGAGGCGATTATCTGGCGGGGAATTGTCTCCATGCCGTTAGGCTGCACCGGTCTGGAGTGTACGCCACTCAGGATGTTAGCTCTGCCTTCCTGACACGAGTGGAGCTGACGTCTTTCGTAGAACGATGAGTAAACTGGCTTTCACTCTTGACAGGGATGCTCTGGGCTGCTCAGGGAGCGCCGAGGTATGGGTGGTGCTTGAGAATGTGCTCGGCCCGCTGTATGATCTTATGCTGGCTGGCATTCGAAGCGCTTCGCTCATTCATCGAGAGCTTGGGTCGTGCTTTGGCACTGCTTGGTCGCTAACGAGAGTAGGCTTCGCTATCTGAATTGGCCTGACTTCTTGGAGAACGTTTGGATCCTTCTTTCTGTTGGGTCAGGTGTCACCGTGTTCTCGACGGGCTGTTCCACTTTAATGGTACTAGGTGGCGAGGTGCGTCTCTCCGTACCAGGTGTGCATGTGCGTTCTATCTGCGCTCGGATGCCTGTATACCACGCTCGGCAGACGCTGAAGCGGCTCGAGGCCTTCTCCGACTTCCTCTGCCTCCCATAGCTAGCCTGCGCTTTCGTTCTTGGGGTTGTCACCTACCAGACTTTCACGTGCTACCTGTGTCCCCTTCGCACCAGTAAGAGCTTCACCTCTGGTCTTGGTCTTCTCGTTCGTGCTGCGAGTAACCCTGCTTGCGAAATCTTCCTAGGCAATCGCGCCTCCTCATGGAGCTCTCTCGCTCGTCTATGTGTGAGTTATTCCTGGTGCTGCTGGGTGCTGTGCTCCTCTTCCGTTCAACTGGTGCTGCTCGCGGTGCTGCCTGCTGCTGACTTGCTGTCCTTGCTTTTGCGTGCTAGACTGTTGAGCTGGCTCGGCTTAGCGTCCTGGTACTGCCGGTTGCGCTCGTGTTCGTGTGCACAGGAGCTTAGGCAGGGGCCCTAACAAACTCGGGGACACCGCTCACTCCATGCATGAGAGGCTTCGGAGGGTTGTAGGGGATACCGCCTCCTATATCGGAACCACCTAAGCCAAAGGGAGGAGACCGAGGCACGCCACGACGTAGTGCAGGAACCAGGCGAGAAGAGACAGGCTAATTACGACCATGACAGAACAGAGAGGAGAGATACCGCTAGAGGAAGGACCGAGGTGCCAGTATGGCGAGAGCGATAGGCGCACTGAGCGGTATGAGACGAGAGCATGCATAATGAAGCAGCAGAGAGGAGAACAGGGCGTATCAATCGAGAGCACACAAGCGGACTCACGCAAAAGGGAGGACAGCCGGCAGCATGGACCTTCGAGAGAGAGAGCTGAGAGGCGAGCCTGCGGCAGCTCAGAGTAAGCAACAGCCAGTCGAAACGGTGAGCTGACGCCTCTAGGCTTGGCTGGAAGCAACCAGAAGCTATAACCCTAGCCTGACCTATTAAGCACCAGCACCATGAGGCAGCGCCCAGGAGAGTAAGCACAGCCAGAAGCACCACTACCAGAGAGCTGGCACCTCAAGAAATCTGGCAGGGCCGCGGTCAGCTCAGACCGCCGAGAGACAAGAGAAAGAACCTGACATTGATGGGACCAAAGTAGCGACTATTCCTGGAGCGCATGGACGATCTGCCAACAGACGGAAGACCGAGCCACCCACCTCAACGCACGGCATGCGTCCATGTCGTCCCAAGGCGAAAAGCCTAACTGACACAGCCAGATGTACTTGTCTGCAAGCAGAACGACTACACCAGACCTCCTATATGCACAGGCGAGGTATCTAGCTGGAATCGCAGTGGCCAGCGAGCACGGCAGAACACCCCACCAGAAGCCCGAAGCCAGATGAGAGCTACAGCGAGCCACACTCAGATAGCCAACCCGTAGAGAGAGACCACGGCAGCTTGACATCAGCGCACGCAGAGTAATGGGGAGAAACGGAGATTGGCAGCACACTGAAGCACCACCACGAGTCCCAAACCCAAACTGGCCCACATCTCAGAATCAGCCACACGCCCACAAGCCATCCAACTTCCACAGACAAGAGAGCCAGAGAGGACAAAGCCCATGCGACAAGACGCCAACACTGAGAGTCCGCGGAGAGCAGATACAGGACGACAGACACAATCTCAGACATGCGAGGCGCATGACATATGCAGTCCTCCCATGCAGCACAAGCCATGGAGTCACACGAGGGCCAGGGCGCGAGGCTCGAGGATGCGCCGTCATTGCCGTCCTGTAACTCGCCATACGATATAACTGTCGGTTCCTCAGCCTTGGCAATCGTGGCCACGCCAAGACCCGCAAAGTAGGACTATTGCCCGGCTGGAATCCTAGTACTTTCCCATGGTCTGTAGGTGTGTGACTAGGAGGCATGGATCGAGCGCGAGATCTGCTCTCACAGAGTCCTCTGGAAGCCAGGTCTTTCCTCTGAACTGGTGACCTCGCTTGAGACCGAGATGGAGGCTTGGCTCTTCCACCTTATAAATACTCACCGGCGTGTGGCCGCCTCTACGACCGCAAATGCATCCTTCCCCACGGCTGAGGCAGTCGCGCGAACGCTCATGTGCATCCACGCTAAGCTTTCCCACAGGTCCTCCACTTACTACCACGCGGCTTTGTCGAGCGGATCTCACCACTTACGATCACGGCGTCCTATCGGCAGCAATCACGCGCTGGTGCCATGCCGGCTTTCAGATCCAGCGCGTACACTGTACGCTACCAGCTGCTGCATATCCGACCACCTCTTTTGTTTGCCTAGTTGATTCCGCGAGTCACCCCGCTTAGACTCTGCCACAGCACTGCTCTCACAGCATCGCCACCCAGAGCCTTGCAGAATTGCCGAGTGCCCCGAAGTCACGCCTCAACCAATCCAGACTGCCTACCCCAGATGCGCCTAGGTCCTCCACTCGTGCAGTAGCTGACATAGCACCAGCTTGTCATTCCCAGCGCCCCGCCACAGTCCTCCCCCTGTCTGTCCTTCCCTTGCCATCCTTCCCCATCAGTTCAACACGTCGCTTGGTCCGCCCTCAGTACATCCTTGGTTTGATTGCAGGATAATTTCTTTGGCCCCTTTTTGAGAGCGGTATAGACAACGCGTGGATAAGCGAGCACCATGCCAATGTCTTACTCTGCAGGAAGGGCTCCTTCAGCATCACGGGGCTGCGCAGGCCTCCGAGCTGCTGAGAGTCTCCTTCTATATCATACTATTACACAAAGTCCCTGCTTTTGTCCCTCTCGGGGCTCAGGCAGAGACCAGGTGCCCAGATCCGCGTTCAGAACCAGCCGGTCACTCGCCTAGACCACAGCGAGGCCCGCATCGTCGGATCTCAACGCACAAGCGTCCAAAAAGCTGGACTCACCGTGGTCCTAGTTGTGATCTCTGAGACCTCTGCGGGCTTAGCTCTTCCGACGTGACAAGAAAGAGGAGCGACAGACTGAGAGAGTGCTGTGACTATCCTGTGTGAATTTTTAATAATTGCTCAATGATTATAATGGAATCACACGCTTTGACTTATGGGTCATTTCTTCTTTTAACTAATTAACGAGGCTAGTTTTTCAGTTGAATAAAGTATCTTTGTTGCTTTTCATGCTCACTATGGATCTTAATCATTGATTTTAGTATGATATAATTATATGAGCTACCGTGGTCGTGATCTTCATCATGAGAGAGACTTAATGTACATTAGTAGAGCCTTTGAGGTATACTGAGCATGTGGGATTGCGGTTTATTATTTGTATTGTTGGCTAGTAGGCATTCGAGTCGCTAGGTAAGCGATAACTATTTGAGGGATGGGGTATTGTGGACCCAGTCGGAGCGTAGAAGAGTGGAATACCTGTACTGAGGGAAGGGTATGAGCTGTGCGATTGTCTGAGGGTCTATGTTGGATATTATTGCAGGATGGGTAATGCAAGATTGTGTGGATGTGGCAGGGAATAAGCCCTTATTATTACTCAACTTGTAGCAGTGAGAGATAACATAGCAGAATGGGATACGGTGGTTAAATGAGCATCCAAGAACACACGTCGCCCAGGAATACAATTCAAAGAGAAATATTTAAAGACGACCATACTCCGTCGGGATCTTAACCTGGACCTCTGATGGATAGGTAGAATAGTGGATATGTTTTCTCACTTTCTAGAATACCAACTGTAATTTTAGAACATCTGCACACCAAGGAAAAACATAATAGTGTCCTTTATAGTGTTCAATATCTGACATACATATACAATGGTCATCCACTTCCCTCAGACATCCTTATTAAAGAGAGTAATCTCGCGAACCAGGATAGGGGTATACGCTCCCTGCCTGCCGGTGAAACATGGATATATGGAATTCCGAGATTATAGATAAAGACTAAATATGTCATGTATGAATTAATGCAGGCTGCATCCGCTTTTAAATCAACACACATATATCGTTCGTAGTGGCAAGATCCTTAGAATTTATACAGCTACTAAACGCTGAGACCAGTTGTGCCGTATCAAACGTCTGTTTTACGCTTCCACCCCACCTGATGTTCCAGCTATTCTTAGAACTGGAGCGTGATTTGAGTTGCGCGGAAATTGGGATGAAGCGATGCCTAACGCGATACTACAAGTGAATTGAAACAAATGCATGATAAATATGTTTGATATCGTAACGGCGTAAGTAATAAGGAACGGATGAGAACGGATTGTTCAAACAATCGAATTATAAAATAGCTACCCGAGAAGTGCGATTGCAGATGGAACCTCAAGTCGACAGATTGTTGCTGTTTGATGATAGAGAAGGGAAGAAAACAGGACGGCAGTGATACAATAACGGAAGCATTAAAACGCGTTTTAACACAACAGATGGAAATGGAAGAAATGGTGGACACAAGTGGTTTCTCACTACGGAAATATGTAACAAAGTAATTATTCATAGGAGTCGTCTGCTTGGCTTATCCATGGAATATACATTGCGCGAAGTAGTAAGGAATGGAGATAGCCAGTTCGCTCTGGTAGACATGGGCTTTAAGTATGTGTGGAATGTGCCTGGACACAGCCTGGAAGGACATTATAATCGACAGTAGGAGTATTTTCCATTGTCACTTATAGTAACACAGGGAAGCACGAGCTCCTACATAGAAATGAGGTCACTTATGGGAACTCAAGAGAAGGAGATTAAGTAACTTTGGAGCCCTGTCAACACTGCCGGAATATAGGAAACTGCTCAAACAGGTTGGTTTGTGGTAAAAGCCATATTAAGGTGAGCAGGGGATGGGGAGCGCTACGCACTGTTAATGTTTAACAGATCTCACCGCGACGTTTGTACCATTCATAAGTGAGCGACTGAGAACTGAGCCTTAGAGAATTTTGCATAAACCAGAGTGGTAACACGGAAAGGAACGGACGGGGGGAGGATGCAGAGCAGATGGAAAGCGGATGGGAATGGAAGCCTAGCGGATGGAAGCTCACCAGTATCTAGGAGCACAGTCTCAGAAGATCGCACTTGAGAGCCTGCATGAAAGAGAGATTAGCTGCCTCAGGGGAACCTCCATACCGTCAAAGGAAAGAGCAAGGAACGGTAAATATTAATGCAGACGGAACATGTGAGCGGATGCACAGTGGCGGTATGCACAAGCAGTATGAAGGCGGAGTGCACAGCAATTGCTCTAAACGAAGCGCATGTTCCACAGCTTGCGCAGTTAAGCACTAGCCTAAGAGACGGAAGGTGCTGTAACACCAGTTAATGTGCGCGGCATCCAAGCGGATGGCTGAAGGAGACGGAATATGTGCATTGGTCGTAAGCCACAATGAGAGAATGAAGAGGAAGCCAGCCTCACGGAGCGAGTGTTACAATATTCGGAAGAAGGACAGAGACTGCACTAGATTCCTTCCCATCTGTGGATGCAGTATTATGTATGAGCTCTTCTAAAAGGGCCCCCAATGCTCTTCCTGGCATGATGAGACTGAGACACAGCCCTTGAGCCTGCGGAAGCCACTATACGGAAAGCTGAGAGCCGAGCGCCATAGGCGCTGAGGCTGCCTAGTTGTACCGCCGAGCGCTAGAGTGTGATTATCGCCGGGCTTCACCACTGTGCTCGCCGGTTCAGGATGACACTTGCGCCTTAGAACGGCCATGCTAATAGCCTGAGTCGAAGACGCTTGGTGGCAAGATGTATCACCTAGCACCAGCCCTCGGATCGCAGGTGCCGTCGTCTCGCCTGGCGAGCCACGATATATGTCGACACTCCGGAGGTGGCCGTAGCCTTGGGCTGCCGTGCCAGCGTGCACTGACTCCGGGATGCGTAAGCGCACATGGCGCAAACGCCGTATCCGAAACAGGGAAATCGATCCAGTGGACGACCAAGCTAGTAAACATCGAGCCGATACTGCTGGCCCAGCCTCGCACAGAGTAGGCAGGTATAGGCGAGAACCATTAGCCCGTCTCACCTCGCAAACATCCGGGGGAGGAATGAATTCCGCTGGGCAAGAGTCCTCCTGGGTCTGATGGTACTGGGAGAAAGGCGTGCATGTAGCACGAGGGCTCGGCTCTTCTGGGGGCTGGGAGCGCTTCGTACAGCTCAGACATGGTGCTTAGCTAGCGTATAACGTGAACGTGACTGGGCACCTGATGGCGGGGGATACGAGAACGAGACGAGCATCCAGCAAACCATAGCACCTCCACAGCACCTGGTACGCATTAGTATACACACCACAGGGGAAGGAAGCCCTAGAGACTGGAATAAGAGACCAAGCAGTGAGGTGCCAGTAGAGCTCTGATCCTCTTTGACTTTTATAGCTTCTTGTTCTCCTTAAGAAAGTCTGTCTTTGAATCCCTGGAAAGAAGGACAGATCAACAAACACCAGTTCTCGCGGACTCCTCTTTCGGCTTGCTGGTATCTTTATGAGAGAGAGTCTGTGCGTGGCTTTGAAAGCATCTTGGTTATGAATGATTTTAAAGCTTTCTCCTAATTGCTCGAGGGTATGGCGCGTTAGAAGCTAGTGACGTTGGGGTATGGGCTCATAGGCTATGTACCTGTGGGATGGAGAGTGTAGCTGTGGGAAGCTGTGTAATAGCTTGTGGGATGTGTGTAACAGGATAGGCAGGTAGCGTTGGCGCAGGGGACTTAGTCCGTTTGGGCACTTGTTTAAGAGATAAACTGATGGATAGATAGAATCCTCCAAGTGCTAAGCATAGTAGGACTGTATGGTCCACCCTCGCCGCGTGTGCCAGCACTCATATGGCCCTTTATTAATCAATTCCTGCTAATGTAGGCTATCTCATCACAACAGGGTCAAATAAACACAAACTCTCTTTATTAAAATGCCTGTGAGACTTTGTGACTGGTCTCTGTGCCCCCACGGCGCACACTATGCACATTGGCAAACACTATGTCTAAGGTGGAGTGATCCGCGAAGCGCACGCACCAGAAGGGCCGCTGAAAATGGAACCGTCTCGCATGCCAGGTAAAGCCCATCGTCAGTAGCCAGAGGTCACAGAAGCAAGCACACGGAAGAAAGGCGGGGAGGAGGAAACCAGTACTATCTGGCATTGGTTCCGGATGTGATTTTTCATTTTTGACGCGACCGCCGAGGATGCGCCTGCGGGCAATTTGTGTCTTGAGGGAGGAACCAGTAACCGGTGTGGAGGAAAGGGGGCCACAGGACTGCTACCTCACTGCTGAACAGCCTGGGAGCTGCAAGCCAGTGTCGTGCAGCACGTATGCGACAGCCTGAGCATGGATGCCGCTCCACTGATATCGAACATAGGAAGAGGCTCTGAGACTCGTGGGGCCTATGCGAGCCTACATCTCGAGAGTGTCTTATAATCAGGCTTTTGCCCTCTGTCCTGGCGCATCAGTTCACCAAGTGGACGACGCGAGTCTCACTCGATGTCCACCTCAGCTCTTTTGTGGAGTATCGCATGACGAAAGCCACTCGTTGCCTAGGATAAGAGAGACTGGAGTATCACGGGGGCAGGCTCCGGGCGTCGTGCACAGTCTAGAGATATACGTGTAGAGGGATCGCGCAGCAAGCTTCATATGATCCTCCTCACGAGAGCCTCTATTGGATGCACCGATTGGTGGTCGCGACGTAAACAGTCGCTTGTCGCTGGTAGGGGCGTGATACATTGCAGTTGAGCTATGAGGCGGGAGGCGAAGCGCCCACCTCTCAGTTCAACCCCTCCTTCCCTCAGACCAGCGCCAACAATGTGAGAGAGTAAGGGCCGACACTTCCTTTGCACTATGTCGCCTCATGTCGGGCAGCAGGAGGAGCTATGTCGGAGCATGCTTGGCACAACAGGCCAGGATGAGGGTTGCTATTGCATATGCTCCTTCTGTGTGAGGGCAGCGTGACTGGCGTTCGGAGCTGAGCAGAGTAAACCCCGGGCATCCTGCGCAAAAGCTGACAGGGCTGGGCACACATTTTTTGCCTCCCTGAAGCAGTTCAGATGTAAGCAATTAAACTTGGTGTCAGCATTGGTGTAACCATGGCGAGTATGAGAGAGGTGGGAGTGGCGTGCAATTGAAGAAGCCCGTGTGAGGTATTGCACACATATGTCAGTGGACCCCAGCACTGGAGATTGTGGCTCAGAGCGAGACGTTAATGCGCAGGCCAACCGTGGCTTGCCTCGATGGTTCCAACGTGTGTGGGGAAGTTCCACTTCTGATACACATGCTCTGCAAGCTTTCTTCCCAGCCTTCTTCAGTGGAGAGGCACTGGAGGAGCTCCTCCAGGTATTCTTCGATGATGGCCTGCACCACTTCTCTGACTACAATTGCTGATGGTGTTGTGTGGCACCCTCCAGGCGTACTGACATCTCCTGTACATGGTCTCAGAGGCCAGGTGGGCGCAGTGTCAGTGTCACCTTGAGCCCAGGTTTTCAGGCTGGGCTGGAAGTTGGCGTTTGCCTTGGTCAACCTGGGTGTCAGCCACTGCACAACTTCATCAAACATGGATGGAGGCATTCCTCATGAATGTCTGGAATGCCGAGTGTCCTTCGTTCCTGAGCTCACACCATCAGCTTGTTGTACAGTCCGTCCTCTGCTCTTCTGGCCGATCACTATCTTCGGGACCCAGACGCTTCTTGGCCACCTCCTTTTCTTGCCCAAGTAAGAGTTCACATAGCCTATAGATGGCTTCGCACTGTTGCAGAAGGATGGTGGCTGCAAAAAAGGACTTTGTGTTAGCGATCCACGCGAATAGGAATGCTGTGGAAGAGCAAGAGTCAGATGAAGGCTGCAGAGAGGTCTGCACCACAGGGCTGCTGTGCTGAAAGTGAGATGCAGGTGAGTTTCTCCCCCTTTTTATAGCAAGTATAGTTTTCCCTAGGTTCCTTTGCATCCTCTAGGCATTCTCTAGACATCCTTAATATCCGAAATAGGTCCCCTCTGCGAACGTTTTTTTCGTTTTAAATGCTTTGTTTCTGTTCTGCATCCACTAGGCATCCGTTCTGCATCTGTTCGCGTGTCCGTTCCGCTTCCTCCCTGCATCCGTTTACGCTGGAGCAGATGGAGTTGCGTGGATGCGCAGCGGATGCTAGCGGATATAGGGATGCGTAACGGATGCAAACGGATGCCTAGTGGATCCCGAGCGGTGTGCAGAATGGACACATTGGAATCATTTTCCGCTGAAAAGTTTTGAGGCAGTTCAAAACTTTCCGAGCGGATTAAACATCAATAGACGGATGCTGGACGCATAGAGAGGATGAAAAACGGAGGCAGTGAGTACAGAACGGATGTATCGGCGTTAATCAAACGGATGAACAAGTGTTTTTCTTCCGTTTTACATCCTCTTTCCATCCATTTGGTGCGGGGCTTTAATTAGACAGTGGACTGCTAACAATACAGTGATTTCATACTCTAGTCCATATTTGAATACACAGCTTATGATCTGCAGGACCAATGCTTAGATTATGATTTATTATGTTTGCTTCTGCCTATGACTTCTTTTTCCCCCAACAAGTGGCCTCACTTTTTGACATCTAATATCAGTTGCTATTAATATTTTTCTTCATCCATCTTCAAAATCTTTATTGATTATTGCATTATTTTCAAAAGTGTCAATACTGTCTATTCTTTAAAGTTAATCATTTTCTTGATCTTCTCAACAAAACAAACAAACAAAAACCAAAAAAGGAATCACTTAAGTTTGGTGAATGGGAAGATACTGCTAGAGAGCTGAAAGGACAGTAGAGTAGCAATACCTTTAGTCTGTCCTTCTAGTCAACCTGCAAAGCAGTCCTCCTGTTTATGTGTGAATGCACAAATTATGAACTTATTAATACCAACCATATCAAACATTAATTAAATACAATTATTTGCTTTCAGATTTTGCCCTTGATGGTTGGAGCTTTACCTGAACAGAGTTCTACCAAGGATATTCTGGCTCACAGAGATTCATTTTTCTTAACTTCATCACCCTCTCAATTACTAATTTGCTCCAGAAGATCCCTCACATTTTTGAAATTTATTTTAAAAGACATAAAACTAAAGAGGGAAAAAAGAGGTTCTGCTACTAATTTGAGGCAAATTCTAGATCCAATATTTTGAAGTTATCAATCCTTGAATCTTGCAAATCTCAAAACATGAGAATGATGGTATCACATGGAAATTCACCAATAGAATAATAAATAATCCAACAACAGAAACTCTGGAGACAGATTTATTCTTTGGGATCATTGAGTAGTATTAGTTCACTGAATAGTAGTTGATGTAATTATTTATTGTTGTTGTTGGTTGTGAAGTTGTGTCTGAACCATTGTGATCCCATGGACAACATTTCTCCAGGCTTTCCTGTCCTCTACCATCTTCTGGAGCCCATTTAAGCTCATGCCTACTGCTTCAGTGATTCCATCCAGCCACCTCATTCTCCGTCACCCACTTATTTTTCTATTGCCCTCAATCTTTCCCAGAATTAGGCTCTTCTCCAGTGAGACCTTCCTTCTCATTAAACCAATCTGATTTCTGTGTTGACCATCTGGTGATTTCCATGTGTAGAGCCATCTCTTGGGTTGTTGGAAAATAGTGTTTGCTATGACCATCGGATTCTTTTGACAAAATTCTATCAGCCTGTGCCCTGCTTCATTTTGTACTCCAAGGCCAAACGTGCCTGTTATTCCAGTTATCTTTTGGCTTCCTACTTTAGCATTCCAATCCCCCATGATGATAAGGACATAATTTTTGGCGTTAAATCTGTAAGGTGCTGTAGGGCTTCATACAATTGGTCAATTTCATTCTCTTCATCACCAGTAGTTAGATCATAGATTGCTGTGATATTGATATCATACTGTTATATTGATATAATTATATGTACCCCTAAAAACAAAACAAAAAAATCCAGTTTGATGGAGTGATGAAGGCATCAGAGTAGAAACCAGGAGATGTTGATTTCTAGTACCACCTCTGGTCCTGACTCTGATCTTTCTCTCTGTTCTAAGACAAAGACTATGGCAAACTACTTTCAAAAAAGTGCCAGAAGAGTATGTTGAAGTCACCAGGAATCAGCACTTACTCAAAGGCATAAGCGAACCAACCCATATCTCCCCTCCCACTTTACAGCTGTAGACTGCAATAATATAGTTTAAATAATTGATAATTACCCTTGTGTTAGAAGCTTGTGATGATAGAAACATGTCACTTCTTCAGTAAAACTATGATTGAAGATGGTTTGTTTTCAAAGTTTGAGTGGATCTGATTACTCTCACTGATGCTGTTATCTGCTGCTGAAACAGCAATTCTAGTCAAATTCTAAATGTCTTATGTACTGGTTACACCCCATCAAACTTCACAGACATCCAGTTGTAAAGGGACCCTGGGAGCTGAGAGAGAACAGAAGAAAAGAAGATACGATGAGCATGAGTGCATAAGCAGCAGGGTTCTCTCTTGGCATCTACTTATGTAGGAGAATAAAAGGGAGCAAATTCGGGCTCAATTATAGAATTATCTGCTGAAACTGTTTCAGTTTCTTCGGCACAGAGCAGCAGCCCTTGGCATGGCCTGCTCTTATGTTCAACAGACTCTTGATCCAGTCATGGTTTATCATTGATTTTGATTTGCCAAAGTTATATGTGCTAATTGTTCATTAGGCAAAGAAGAATCAAGGCAGAATTGGACTCAAAAAATATAAGCATATACAATGCCTATTATTTCCTGATGTAGCAATAGCAATAGCACTTAGACTTACTTATATACTGCTTTATATTGCTTAACAGCCCTTTCAAAGCAGTTTACAGAGTCAGCATATTTGGGTCCTCATTTTACCCGCCTCCAAAGGATGGAAAGCTGAGTCAACATTGAGCCTGGCGGGATTCGATCTGCCAAATTGCAGAAGGAGTAGCTTGCAGTACTGCACTCTAACCACTGCACTTTGATACAAAATACAAAGATCCATTATTTAAGCCCACCCCTATAGATCTCTGGACCCATTAAAATGTCAAACATTTACACTTTGTCAAAGATATGCACACACAACATGGCCTGTGTCTCATCCTCATCTATATGCCAAGACAAGCGAAAAAAAAGATTTAGTTATTCTGAAATGGAAGTCTGAATCTAAAGCCCATGTCACACTGCACCAATGGATGGAAAGAGGATGTAAAACAGAGAGAAACACTTACCATCCATTGGTTAAGTGATCATCCATTCTGTACTCCACTGTGTCCGTTTTTCATCCTCTCTATCCATCCAGCATCCACTCGACCGAGTTCCAACCGCTCAAAGGTTTTGAGCTGCTCAAAACTTTTTGAGCGGAAAATGTATCCAACGTGTCTGTCTGCATCCGCAATGCAACCTGGGGAACTATCGTGATCTACATCCGTTGTCATCCGTTACCTAGGCATCCGCTATATCCGCTAGGCCATCTTGCTGCACATGCCGCACAACTCAAATCGCTCCAGCGGAAAATGGACACAGGAGGAAGCGAAACGGACGCGGAATGACGACAGCGTAGTAGCACAGACGGAGAAAGGATGAAAGCCGATGCAGTTGCATACAACAGCATTCAATGGAAAAACATTCGCGAGGGGACCTATCTCAGAATATTAGGATGTCAAGAGGATGCCTAGAGGATGCAAAAGGACACCTAGTGGAAAAACCTATATTTCCTATAAAAAGGGAGGAACTCACCTGGTCTTCACTTTCAGCGTCAGCAGCCTGTGGTGCAGACTCTGCAGCCTTCATCTGGCTCTTGGCTCTTCCCAGTCCAGTCATCTCCAGCATCGAATCGTAACCTAACCTTTGTAGCCACCATCATTCAGCTTCAGATGCCCAGGTATACAACGCCAGTCACCTCAAGGAGGGGGCTGAACGCAAACTCATCATGGGCTTCCAAGATCCAGAACCCCCTGCCCAACGACACTACAAGATGGTGCCCTACTTCAATGTGGGGTAATGACACGCTTCTCACCTCAGAACCTACCTCGTGAAGCCCTACACTTCCAGACCTCCTCACACGTGAAGAGAGGATCTTCAACTACAGGCTTTCCAGGCAAGACGGGTGGGTGGAGAATTCTTTGTCATCCTGGACCACAGTTTCCAAGTACTTCTCAACCACCATGCAAACATTCGCTCAGAGACCGTGAGGAGAATCGTGGAGCTTGCTGCTCCTGCACAATCTCATGCGCACTCCGTCGTTATGCACGAACAGGCTCTGACTGGACTCCAACAAGCAGTGGGGACATGGACCTGGGGAATGAGGGCAAGGGTCAAACCTGTAGACACTAAGGATGTGCAAGGCCCCACGAGCTTCATGTGAAGGGAAGAAGCAGCGCAACCTCCTGAACATGTGCAACTCCCCAGCTGGAGCAGTGGGTGGCAAGAAGGATGATAGATGATTACATGGATGCTTCCTTCAGCCCTGTCTCATCACATTGATGAGATTGGGCCATGCTATGTTGGAGGGGCCTACAATGAAACAGGGCATTTAATAAAGAGTTGTGTTTATGTTGACATGTGTGGATGAATGATTACATTATTATTGATAAATAGGGCCATAGTGTGGCACCTGGAGGGTGGACCATACAGTCCCACTATGCTTGCACTGGAGGTTTATCTCTCCCACAGCTATTACCCATCCCAAAGGTATCCCTGCCCATCCCACAGCTATTACACATCCCAAAGGTATCCCTGCCCATCACACGCTATTACCCCCCCAAAGGTACCCCTGCCATCCACACAGCTATCCTTACCATCCCACAAGTATGCAAGGCTTAAACCATTTCTAAAAGTTTCCACCAAGACTTATTTACTAAAATAAATGAAGCAAGTGTGTGAGACAAAGATAATCTTTATTAATAACAAGCTGTAAAAGAAAAATGACCCAAGTCAAGTGTCCAAAGCAAAAATAAAGTCAACAGAGGCCACCCAATCTCTGCACGCTTCTTGGTCAGTCGAGGTCGTGCCCAGTCTCAGAGGGTGAAGGTCCAGGTGCTGTGGAGTGGCTGTTGCTGGAGTGCTGGGCTGGTGAAGACGCCACTGCGGGTGTCTGGCCCAAGAGGTACAACAGGGAACTCGGTTGATCTGAGGAAGTCTCTCTCAGATAGTGCTCAGCCGTGATGTTGAGAGCCCCTTCCCCATGACATGGGTTGCAGCCCCAATACCGATGACGAGCATGTCACTGGAGCGGACTTGGCGTGTGGTGGTGGAGGAAGGGGAGTGTGGTGGCTGTCTGGTCGCAGGTGGGTGAGACTGGCTGTGGCTGGTGGCATCTCTGTGGCTATCAGGGTGGCGTGAGTGGCATGCCGGTGGCACAGTGCACAGTGGCTCGATGTACCTGTGCCTGGACTGGGAAGGGCTGCCTGTGCTGCTGGACCTCCTGGTACTGTAGCCTTGGTAGGGTGAGGGCTGTGAAAGCCTGGTAAGGGCAGTGACATCACCTGGGGTGGAGGAGCAGGCCTGACTGGGTGGGAGCAGGTTCAGCTTGGTCTGGAGGAGTTGTCGAGAAAGATCGTGATCGGTGATCTGTCCTTCACCACCTGTACTGGACTGGTCCGACGGTTCATGAGGGTCTCGGTTGACATAGGGAGGAAGGGCTTGCGTTGGAGGAGTGGCATCGTGTGTACGACAGAGGGAGATCTACGCTGCTTCTGATGTTCCCTGCATGCTCCAGCAGGACCATGTGGCTTTCCCTCCTCGGCTCTGCCTCTCGCTTTCTGTGGAGATGGAGATGGGGGTGGTGCGGGTTGGGCTGTGATGGAAGTCTGCTCTCCTTTCTCCCACTCATCAGCGGGTCCTCCACGCGCTCCGCCATGGGTAGTACAGCTGTCGGGGTGTTCTCCGTCGTGGCACGCTCACCAGATACCTGCGCTGGACACAGGAGCTGACTCTTTGCCAGGAAGAGGACTGGCTCTCAGCAGATGGCCTGAGAGGGGGGTTGTGAGAGGGGCTGTTCTCTCTGTGGCAGAATCTCACCCTCCAGGAAGCTGCACTTGGCCATCACGCTAGGTCTCTCTCTGCCATCGCTTGACGTCGGCCCTGGCCAGATTCTTTGAGGTGCAGCTTCCCGTACCTTTTGTGCATGTGCTTCCACAGCCAAGGAGCACCTCCTCGCTCACCAGCTCTCACCTTCTCTCTCCAAGCAGCCTTCCCCTTTGGTGTCTCGATAGAGCCTATGTCCCTTCTGCCATAGATACTCGTTCTCCCCTCAGCCACTCCAGCACCTCCTCCTCTATTCCTCTTCTATGGTGAATTGCCTCCTCTCCCCGTTCACCACGTCTGCCTCTTCCTCCTTTGCAGAGCCTATGGGCCCTCATCAGAGGGCTTCGAGGTTGTAGGGGCTGCTCCTCCCACACCACCAGCCGCAGCAGCAGCAACAACAGTAGCAGCAAAAGCAGACCAGCAGGGACCAGCAGCCCAGCAGCCGCACCAGCAGCACCAGGGGACCAGGAGCAGGACCAGGAGACCAGAGAGGACCCAGGACGAGGAGCACCAGCAGGACGAGGAGCACGAGCAAGACCAGCAGGGATCAGGAGCAGCACCAGCAGAGTAAGCACTAGCAGGACCGGCAGGACCAGGACCAGTGCCAGCCAGAGTAAGCACCAGCAGAAGCACCACGCACCAGCGCAAGCAATCAGCAGAAGCACCACCACCAGAAGCAGCATCAGCAGAAGCACCACCACCTCGAAGCAATCGCAGCCCGCGGCAGCAGAAGCCCCAGCAGAAGCAGAGTCAGGGCCAGGGGGTGAGAGGGTGGCCCTGTCCCTCTTGGCAGGGCTAGCAGCAGATGGCAGAGAGTTCCATTTCTTCTCCATGGTTGTTTGGGTTGTTGGCTGGCCTGCGGCTGGCTGGCGTGGCTTGCTGGCAAGCTGTGTTCTGGAGCAGGTCTTTCCTCTGAATGGTGACCTGCTTGGGACCTGCTTCCCTTTATATACACAGGGCTGACACAATGCATCCTCCCGCATGCGCAGTGAGCTTAGGCATCCGCTAGGCTTCCGCTCTGTATCTGCTTCATCCGCTCGGCATCCCAATCTGCATCCGCTCTTTCCATTCCGCGTCCACTTTGCTGTGCTCCTCAGAAGCCTGCGGATGTGCCCATCCGCTCCCATCCACTTCCATCCGCTAGGCTTCCATGGATCACCGCTTTCCACCACCCTACTCCTCCCCCCGCTCGTTCTTTTCCGTGTTGTCCACTCTGGTTATGCAAATTCGGGGCACTTTTGAGAGCGGATATCAATGGATGGAACATTTTGCTCGTCCGCTGTGTCCTTTTTACCAACGTTTTGCATCCGTCAGCCAGTGTGACAGGGCCTTAAGCTCACCATAATAGTAGCAAGTTTTAGGGTAATAAGAGTCCTTCCCAATTCCAGGATGGATGGAAAGCCTGACAATGGTAGCTATTGTGCTGTGAAGATGATATTTTAATCTCTTCACCAAAAACAGAGTTGGACTATGTTTGCAACTTTATATGCATATGCCTGGATATTGATGGATTGATTGTTCCATCACGTCAGTGGAGACTCTTGGTGACCACTTAGACATTTTTTTTTTTTACTCATCTGATTCTTCAGATCTTCCATTGGTACACCCATCACCACCATAATTGAGTCCATTTATTTTGTTGCTGGTCATCCTCTTTCTCTCTTTCCTCCCACTTTTCCTAGCAATGGCACCTTCTGCAGAGAGTTGGGTCATCACATAATGTGTTTGCAATAGGGTAATGTGAGCCTGGTCATTTGAACTTTGAGTAAGAATTCTGGGTTGATTTATTCATGAAGTTTAAAGAGTAGACATGTAGAAAACATAAAATCTGGAGTGGGATTCTACCTGTTCACACCTATTCGTTAGAACCGATTGTTCACATTCTAAGCAGTTCGGAGAACCAGTTGTTAGAAGAAATTAAGGAAAACAGGAAGGAAACATTCTGGTGTTGCTTACAGAAACCGCCTCTCCGTTAACTCTTATGACATTCTTGGCAGGACTAGACTTCCTGTCTCAGGAACTCTTGAGTTTTTTCCCTTCCTTTGCTGTACTTTGCTTGTTGGAGTGACCATTTAAAGTTACAATGGCACTGAAAAAAAGTGACTTATGATCATTTTTCATAGTTACGACTGTTGCAGCATCCTCACAGTCATGAGAGGCCAAGCAAGGAAATGCTTACCTTGATTTGAGTGATATTAAGTTGGCCACACCTAGCCAATAACATGACCACCAAGCCATGTTCACCCAGTCACATGACCACCATGCCATGCCCACCACCTAAGCCATGCCCACTACCTAAGCCATGCCCACAGAACTGGTTGTTAAAAATTTTGAATCCCACCCCTGCATAAAATCACTGTTTATGATTTGTCTATGGAGTTTTGTCAATCATCCAGGTCATGCTCAAAAGGTGCTTTTCAAAAGGAAACTGGACTTTTTTCCTTGAAAACACTTTGCTTCTCATCCAAGAAATTTCTTCAGTTCTGACTGAATNAAAGGAAACTGGACTTTTTTCCTTGAAAACACTTTGCTTCTCATCCAAGAAATTTCTTCAGTTCTGACTGAATGGTGGGGAACAGAAGGATTTATATTCTTCTATTCCTTTTATTATACAATCCTTCTGTTCCCTACCATTCAGCCAGAGTTGAATTAGCTTCCTGGAGGAGAAGCAAAATGTTTTAAAGGAAAAAAAATCAAGAAAGTCCAATTGCATTTTGAAAAATGAATTATTTGCAATGTTCTCCATTGTTAAACTTAATAGAAATGCCTTTCTTATGTCCAAGATTTTTGCTTTCACTTGTCCTTTGTTGTTATCTACTAGATAAGTAAGTCATAAAATGGCTGACAATGCCCAGAGAAGTAGAGCAATCTGTTTCCATGTTTCATGTTGCAGGAAAATCTTAGATGACTCTGAGTATTCAGAGTTACAGTATCACTGTAATTGTTTTTACCTGAGAAACAAATTTGCCTATATTATTAAATATACTCATTGGAAAAAATCTCTTAAGGCTGTCAATCAAATATTGGATAACCACCTATTGGCTTAATCAGGATATATGAGCTCACTCCTTAAATTATCTTTTTGAGATTCTTGTTAACAATATCAAAATATTTCTCTGTAGATGCAGTAACTATGGAATATAATAAAATATTCTTTTTATAGATATGAGTGCTTTATATTCAGTTACATATATTTCTCCTTCCTCTAGAGAGAAGGAACTCTGAGCAACACACTCTATGTATGTTTTCCTTCTCAATTAGATTCTCAGAGAGTTGGGCCACAGCAGAGTTGATGATCACTACCCTGTAATACACAGAATGTCTCTTGGCTCCAAAATGAATAAAAGTAACCACAGATATGATTCCTCTCCTACTGCCACCTCCCTAGTTTGTCTTGAGGGGGATAAAGTATTTCTTAGAAGATGAATTGCATATACTCCTCCAAAGACTTTCTCCATTCTCAGAAGAATAGTATATTTATTGTCCTAGAAGCGGGTCTGCTCCACAGCTTTCTCAGATATTTCATTCATTCATCAAGGCCACATCCTCCTTATTTCCATTAAAAAGTGTCCTTGGAATCAAAATTTCCCCATTGGCTTTCTACACTGAAGTTGACATAAAAGTTTCATAGCAACATCCCAGATATTCTACTGTCAGTTTAATAACCCAACCAGAGCACTGTTCCCTTTCCTGCTTGGAGGCATAGGAAGATGGCTGTCATACATTGACTCTAATGTATTTTTTAAAAGGTCAGGTTGTTTGTGATGCTACTTATGGCTGTTATCCTTTTGCTCATTATTTTTTATTTATGTTTCCTGCTCATTGAATTGTTCAAAACTGTTTGTAGAAAAATAATGCCAGGTGAACAGCTAAAGAAAATGCCTAGGTAACTATAGTTTGTCTATTGTAAAAGTTCCAAAATATCAAGAAGGCAGCTTTAAGAACTAATTTAAATGGTACAGAATAGTAAACAATCTCTCATATTCTGTGTAGAGAGGAAAACAGGGGAAGGTAAAGAGAAATCCAGAAAGCAAGTTTCCTCAGTCTAGCATTCTCCAGCTACTGGATCAGAACATCTGGGAAATGTAAAGTTGCTGCCAGCTGCAATAAATGGTGTCATTTGCAACATTCTAAAAATGAAATGCTGTGGAAATTGTGCAGGCTTAATTAGATTACAATCTGCCCTGTAATGAACAGCTTCCAAATAACAAGATTTCTATAATGCTCATCGTTGTTATCATGGAATCATAAATTTGAACAGTGCATTTGAGGTCATCTGGTTCAAAGCCCTACTCAATTCAGATTCCAATACAGTATCCCTGACAGATTATTCTTTATCTTCTAGTGAAGACTCCATTGAAGGAATCTGTGGGCATACTGTTTCACTGGCAGAGAGTGCAAATAGTCAGGAAATTCAAGACCATGGTTGACCAACCTATAGTCTTGCCTAGCCACATTGAGTGGAGACAAATTGTCTTGGGCTGCATATAAAATATATAATATAGTTAATGTATGTAAATAACAAACTTCCTTTATTTTTATTTGTTAAAAATAGTTATTATTACCTTGTGGGGCTGCATTACTAGCTGTCTGGAGTCGCATGTGGCCCATGGGATGGGTTGGACATACCTGACTTAGACTGAACCTGCTTCTTTGTAATCTTTCCCATTGGCTGTGGTCCTGTTCTTTAGAACAATAGAAAATATATAATAATCTTTCAGGTATTTAAAGATTGCTATCTTCAGATATCTGAAGAGAACAATTCTACATAGTACTGCTATCTTTTGTGTAAAATTGTTGAGGAATATGTTTTTAAAATATGTTTAGTAACTTCTTTTTGAAGCAGTCATGACTGGAATCACTCCATATTAAGCCAAATAATTAATTTCAGACCAACATATTGCAATCTATAAAGATCGAGGCATGGGTAATTTATGAATCAACAATTCAGTGAAATTAGTTGGGCATCAAAATGATGGTATGATTGGGGAGTGAGCATGTTATGGCCGACATAATATGATCAGGCTTGAAATTTCAGACCTGGACAACCTAGAATTATGCTGCCTATGGTCTGATCTAAGCTTAGTACACAAAATTGTCTCTTACAGCATCCTACCTGTCAATGACTACTTCATCTTCAACCTCAATACTACATGGGCAAACAATAGATATAAACTCAAAGTAAACCACTCCAAACGATTGCAGAAAATACGACTTCAGCAACATAATGGTCAATGCCTAGAATTCACTACCTTATTCTGTTGTAACATCCTCAAACCCCCAAAACTTTAACCTTAAACTGTCTACCATGGACCTCACTCCATTCCTAAGAGGTCTGTAAGGAGGCATGCATAAAAGCACCAGTGTGCTTATGGTCCCTATCCTACTGTTCCCATTTATCCATTTATTTGTACTCATTTATTATATACATACTTATACCTGTTTATACTTATATGTTTATATGTTATGTTCATACTTATACTTGTTTTCTCATACATGCTTGACAAATAAAAGAAATAAAAATAAATACATAAAATAAAAACATCAATTAAGTACTATCATCTTCTGAGACCCAGGAAGTGTTGCCTTCTCTTTCATAATGCCTACCCTCTGGGTATGATGATAGGAATGATATTCCCTCAGAGACCTTGGAAAGCTTTGACCCCAATGAAGTTATTAAAGACCTAGCTATTATCACAGGATCTAGGGAAGACTGGGGGTTAAGTCTCTGGTGGATGGTCTTTCTTTGGAGATGTTCATGATGTTGTTTTATGTGTTTGTTATTTTATTCTTTTAACTGTAAGCCAGCCAGTATGGTTGGGAGTTGGGAAGCCTATAAATTATAAAAACAAATGAACAAAAAGAATCTCCCAAGGTTTCAATCACTGCACCTCTTTTACCTGCCTTAAAAGTACTTCTCTATTCTTGAACTTTTTTAGTTATATGCACTCGTAAATTATTCCCCAAATATCCTTCTCTGCCCCCAAAGAACACACATCTCACCTTGCCAATTTCCTCTTGACATCACCTTCCCAAGCAACATGTATCTGAATATATCGAAATAGTATTTGAAATCATTAATAAAAAATCACACCAGCTGGACATTTGTCAGCTAGACCTAATCTGAAGGCAACCTCTTCCCATGAAGGGCCATTGATGTTGGTTTCTCTTTGGATATTTGGATAGATAATACAGTATAAGTTAATACAATACCAGATGTATAGAAACCTTAATGGATGGAGTAACATTAAAAGATTATGTCCATAATTGGACTGTGTCTTGGAATTCTTTCCCAAGGCCTATAGATAGAATTTGTTCTCACCTTATTTTGGAGCAGTAGCCTCCCAATTAGATGAGTGGTATCTTGGATGTATTCCAAAATGTTTGTTATTTTAAAAAAAAATAACATGCCCATACGGCATCTTAAAAATTAAAATTATCTTAGTACTGTGAAATACAAACCTTCCTACTCTCACAGCAGAGGTATTTGAAAATACACATACATATCATTCATGTTACCAACTGTCAATATATATCATTTTAAGTGATTAGTTTCATAAGAAATTGATGTGTAAAAAAGTGAAATAATTATATACATGGAAATTGTGAAGTAAACCACAGGTTGCTCAAGCAAAGGATCAAAGTATGAATGGCATTGAGATGAAAAGCTTTTGTGTATTCTTTGTATAGAAATGTTCCCTTCGTTTTATTTATATAGAGGCTTTCTGAAAATTCTTCTATCTTTTCAAAAGAAAGCTTAATGAATAGCCTATGTGATACCATTTTTAATGAGAAAGCAGTACAGATCCTCTGGTAAGTTCTTCAAGTGTGCTGCCAAACAATCTTTAATGTTTTAGTATGCTATAGTGACTCCTTCTTTTGAAAGTTCTGGAAGGCTTTATTCCTTGATATTTTTAGTTCCATAGATTTTCTAAGACTATTTATGGATGGATACTCTTGTTGGAGGCAAAATAATAATATCTTTGTGACTCTGTGCATTAAAGTTTCAAAGTCTTCAGAAGTCATACTCTAAGTCTCACTGTGGTTACGCAAATGTTTATAATTATATTTTTTACAAAACAGAAAACTGATCCAGACCAATAAGAATAAGAAGAATAAGAAGAAATCAAGGAACATACTGAAGGCTACTTGGCGACTTACTGTAGTCATAGGCTAAAACATTCAAGTAAACCTTGCCATTATATCAATATATTTTATGAATCCTTCTATCTCTTTTCTCTCTCCTTCCCTCTTTCTCTCTCCCTCCCTCCTTCTCTCCCACATCAATATATCCTATAAATCATATCTTCTCTATACATGTCTACATCTATAAGAACTTAGTCTTTTGTCAAATATCTAAGTGAGACTAGGGTTTCTTTCCTTCACATCTGTTTGTTTAGAGCAATTGTATCAGGAGGATCAATTTAAAAGATGTAACTCCAAAGCTGCCTTACTGTAGTTTATTGTAGCAGAAACATCATCAAATGAAGTGCTGTCTCTACAAAGGAATTAACTTACCCTGCATTACCTTCCTCAGAAGCAATCTTAAAGTATAAAGGAAAAGAGGTGTGAAAGAGGAAGAAAAGAAAAACAGGAAAAAGAAAGAAAGAAGTAATTTCCCACTTCATCCTAGCAGCTTAAAAAAAACAACTTTAAAAACTCATCATACTCTCCAAATAAAATATAATCCCTTTTCTTCCCATCTCTTACATAAGAAAAACAAAGTCCAAATGCTATGCCAATTAGATTTGTTAAGAAAAGTCCAGTAATAGCAACCAATTGCAACTATTTTCTTCTTTTAACTCTTGTCAAATAAGCTGATGTTATACATCTTCCCTGGTTTTTTTTTTTAATATTTAATCCCTTAAAAAAAACCCATCAGTATTTTTTTCAATCTATGTTTCAAAGAAAAATATTTTAATAAATTTTATTTTGCATCAATAAGTAACATTTATTCTTATCTTTGACTGTTTCTTATGAAGTCTTTTTAAACCTTATCAGAACTCTTTTGTTTATCCACAAGAAGAAAAAAATCCAAATGAATTTCTTTGTTTAATACCTGTTCATTTGTTTTAAGTAATGAGTCAACCATTAGATTCATATACATTATATTTAAATCCTCCTTCAAATAGATCCAAGATGGTGCCAACAATGGCTGTCTCAGTGAAATGCTCTCTAATGGTTTCTTTATTCTTCACTGTGATTCACTACAGATTTCATACCCACGAGACCATCTGCTAAGAATTGGTCAATGTTTATTTAAGGAGTAGCTTCCTGATTCCTCTCTCTCTCTCTCTCTCTCACACACACACACACATGTCTTTGCAAATGTGGAGGAGATTCAAACTAATTCCCTGATGCTATGGATTACAACAAACAAAGGAAAGAAGATGCAGCACTGAAAAAGGAGACGAGGTAAAAGAGCAGGAATTTTAAATAGACCAAGGAATGAGGAGGAACCCCAATCCCTTTAGTCTTTCTGGCTAATTTACGCTCATTTGATAACAACATGGATGAAATATTCCTTTTACAATAGATGCAATTCTGATTTCTACAACTTAGCAATTCTCTGTTTTACTGAAACCTGGCTTAATGCAGAAATTCATGATGATAACAATATATACATCCCAGGACTTCAGATATTTAGATCAGACAAAATTGAAGGGACATTAAGTAAAATGAAGGGTGGAGGATTATGTTTATATATAAACAACAGCTGGTGTCAGGATATAACTATAATATAAAAATTCTCTGATGAAAACTTAGAATCATTACATATCAACTGTATGCCATTTTATTCTCCTTATTTCTTCTAATAGGTGTGTATGTTCCTCCACAAGCTTGTGTAAACAAGGTATTATGAACTCTAGCTGATCAAATTAACACCCAGGTTCCCTTCCCATCAATTTTAGGAGATTCAAGTCAAGGCAAATTAGGAAGAGGTTTCCCAAAATATTTCAGCATGTCAATTGTCCCACCAGTTTGCAAAATACTTTAGACCACTTGCTCACAACAGTAAAAAGATGTTATAGGTCCTTTATCATGAGCAGCTTGCGGACACTCTGATCACTGCATGATCACTGTTACTCTGCCTACAGTCAAAGACTTAAAACCAGAAGAACAACATAAGAATCAGAGGTGAGGTCTTTTTTAGTTCATGATGAACAAAATTGAAGCTTCAGAATTGCACAGAAGCTTGCCTTGATGCACAGTTGCAATGTTTTGAAGATACCTCTAGCAGACCTACATGAGCGCACAGATACTAGTAACTTCATATGTCAGCTGTTGTAAAACCTATGATGACATACCAAACCCCAAAAAGCAAAAACACTGCACAAATATATAATACAAAAACTTGGTTCACAGCAAAACTTAAAGGCTAGGTCCCCACTAGCGCTGAATTTGGACGGCAAAACGTATGCATAAACGGGACACAGCGGACGAGCAAAATTTAGGGGTGGCTCATCCATTGTCATCCGCTCCAAAAGTGGAGAAAATTGCCATAACAGGAATGGAAAAGAAACAGGCGTGGGTAGTACATAGCACGGATAAAACGGGGATGTTTTAAACTGGATGGTTCATAGGAAGCCTACTGGATACAGCAGATGGAAGTGCGATGACCATATCCGAAGGGCATTCCGGGGAAGAGATTGCAAACAGACGCATTAGCGGAAGGAGCGGAATGCATAGCGGATGGATGCAAAGGCTCACGGATGCCTATAGGAAGCAAAGTGGTCAGCCGCGCGGATGATATATCACGAATGCAAAGCGTTTCACTGCGCATGTGGGCAGAGTATGAATTGTGCTCAGCTCCGGGATTATAAAAGGAGCCGCATTCTCAGCAGTCAGCATTCAGGAGGAAGACGTGCTGCCACATACATCTCACAAAGACACATGGTTCGTCAGTTCAGGCAAGAAGATACCGGTACCTACTTGTTGGCCAGTCCTGGCAGAAAGGAACAGAACCAGCATCCCACCCCCAAGCACTGACTCTGAAGTGCTGGTATGCTGCCGTGCTGCTGGTGCTGCTGCCTGCTGGTGCTGCTGCTTGGTGCTGCTGCTGCTACTGCTGCTACTTGCTGCTGCTCTGCTGTGGTGGACCAGCCCAAAGGCTTCAAAAGCCCTGCTTGCTGAAGGCCCTGCTGCTCAAGGGCCTGAAGCCCTGCTGAAGCCCCTGCAGAGGGAGGAAGATGGCAAGGGAAGGAGAAGGGAGAGAGCGAAACAGTACACTGTCTTCGAGACCATGAGGAGGAGGATGCTGGAATGACTGAAAAGGAAGTAGAGGAAACAAAAAACATAGGAAAAAGTAACTAACAAACTAACAAAAGAACTCGTCCTGTGGAGAAAGGGGCCACAGACTCTATCGCAAACCCAAGAAGAACAGGCAGCTTTGGAGAGACAAGGCAGAGAGCCTGCGGGCTACACTGCAGATGTACTCCCAGATGGTGGAAGCACATGCACACTTTGTATGGCAAGCTACACCTCAAAAAATCTGGGCAGGCTGCTGGTCAAACTCCCTGCCGGGAGATGTAGTTCATGCCAAGCTGCAGCTTCCTGTGGAGGGTGAAGTCTGCCACCAGGGAAGCAGCCCCTCTTGAAAACCCTCTCCCTCCAGCAGCCAGTCCTCTTCCAGCAGGAGCCAGTACACTGTCCAGGCAGGTGTCTTCAGAGGGCCCCACAGAGAGACCCCACCCGACAGCTGCACTACCCCTGCCACCAGACTTGGAGGATCCCATGTCACAAACAATGGAGGAAGAAGCAGCAAGGCACGCAGAGACCAACGCTACCCCACCTCACCCCACCCCAGCTCCCACAGGATGCTGGCCAGAAGGGGCAGGACTGGAGGGCCAGACCACACTGATCCTGTTGAGATCAGGCGAACACAATGAAGCCACACAGATACTTCTCTTTCAGCTGGTCCGACTTGGAGAGAGGATCCTCCAGCTGCCACACTTTCATCACTATGTGAGCCACACCCTCAGGATCATGCCCGAGGCCAGTACCAGATGATGAAGGAAGAAAAGATAACAGCAGGAGGATGAAGGAGGAAGATGACAGCACTTCTGCACAGCCTTCAAGGCCCAGCTTGAACCTGCTCCTACCCAGTCAGGTCTTGCCGTCCACCCCCAGCAATGTCACAGCCCTTCAACGGCTTTCAACAGCCTCTCACTTAACCAAGATTCTACCACTATCCAGGGTCTGTCCCACAGCAGAAGCAGACCTTCCAGTCCAGGCCAACTTCATCACATTGCACAGATGCCTGTTCAACCTCTCCAGCTGCAGACCAGACAAGCCCCCCACGACACTCCTCCTTCTTCCACCCACAGCCAAGCCTGTCAATGGACAATGTCTTACTTCAGTCTTGTGACTGACATCCCAGGTTTACTTCATGAAGGGCTGTCAACCTCACAGGACTCAGTCAGTCTCTCTGAGAGCTTCCTGAACACACCATCCCCTAATCACCAATCAGGGCAAGCACCCCAATGGCGCCTCAAACAGCACTCCAAGCCACAGCCCCTCTACAACAGTCCTGCCGCTTAACAGCTGAGACCATGGACATGACTCAAGTGACTGGGAGATTAGTGCCAGAGACTGAGTTGTACTTGTTCATTTATCTTTGCTTAAAGACACTTACTTGGTTCATTTTGCTTTTTAATAAAATGTCATACAGTTTCCTTAAGACAGTTAATGGAAGGTTATCTTTGCTTGAGCACCTTTGGGTTCATTTTTTTTACTCATAAAGTTTTGGTGAAAACCTTGAACAAATGGGTTTTAGCCTTTGCATACTTGGGAATAGATTAAGGATAGTTGTGGGATAGTGAGGATAGTTGTGTGGATAGATAAAGATAGCTGTGGATAGATTAACCTCCAGTGGCAAGGCAAGTAGGCGGACTGTATGGTCCACACTTCCCAGCAGCCACACATATGGACCTTTATTATTATAAAATTTATTATTTGATCAACACATTTCAAAAATAAACAAAGCTCTTTATTAATGCTCCTATTCATTGTAGGACCCACTCAACATTACATGGCACGAATCTCATCGTGTTATAGACAGGCTCCAAGGAAAGCATTCAATTAATCATCTGATCAGTCCTGTCTTAGCCACTCCATTGCCTCACAGCGTGGGCGAGTTGCACCAGTGTTTCAGGAGTTGCTGCTTCTTCCCTTCCACGTGAGCTTGTTGGGGCTTGTACATCCACAGTGTCTATCAGATTTAGTCCTTGCCTCATTCACCAGGCTCCATGTCCCCATTCCCTTGTTGACGTCCAACAAGCCTGTTTCTGCAGACTGGGTAAACGGGGTGCACAATGAGATTTTGCAGGATGCAAGCAAGCTTTACCCAGATGCCTCTCACAGTCCCTGGGGATGATGCTGGCTGGTGGTGAGAAGTATCTGGACCTGTTGCCCAGATGCCAAAGGCAATTTCCATCACCCATCTTGCCTCCCTGGACAGCCTGTAGTTGAAGATCCTCTCTTCGACGAGTGAGGTCTCTTGAAGTGTTAGGCTTCATGAGTAGCGTTCGGAGGAGAAGGCCGTCATCACCCACGAATAGAAGTAGGCACATCTTGTGTGTTGTCATTGGGTAGGGGTCTGGATCTGGGAAAATTCCATGATGAGGTTGTGTTCCAGCCCATCCTTGAAGGTCCCACTTGCATTCGTATTACCGGCTATTGAAGCTGACCGTTGGCCTGAAGCATCGTATGTAGATGAACTTGTAGTCAGCATCAACCATGGCAAAAGGATTGATACTGAAGGCCCTTGTAGTTGAAATAAGTGGGACCCTGAGTTGTCTGGTGCTTTGGCAGGCCACATGCTTCCCATCTATCGGCTCCACACGGTGTGGCGGAAGTTCCACCTCTGATACCACTCTTCTGCACAGTTTTCCTCCAGCCTTTTCAGTGGAGGACACTGAGAGAGCTCCTCCACGTATTCTTCGATGATGGCCTACACCACTTCTCGGACACTTTTGCTGGGCTGTTTGTGCCACCCCTCCACGCATACTACATGTTTTTATGTATTGGTTCAGAGGCCAGTGCGCGCAAGAGTCAGTGCCACTTCAGTCCAGAGGCCAGGTTGGGATGGATGTGGTTGCTCGGCTTGTCAACCTCGGGTCTCAGGACGCTCTTACAAGTTTTGTCAAACATGGCTGGTGGCATCCTCTCTGAGTGATAGAGTGCATGAGGGTCTTCATTCCTGAGCGTCCACCATCAACTGGTCATACAGTTCCAACGTCCACTTCTTCTCATGATCCATCCTCGGGGACTACACACACCTTTTGTAATTAGAAATAGGTGTTGAAACAGTCCTGAACAAAGTTGTGGTTCTGGTGATGAATGAGTTGCAGCTACCATAGAGACTGTGTCATTGATCCATGGTGTGAGAGTGAAACAATTGGATGATGTTTGAAAGACCAAGACCAAGGTGAAGAGGTGCTGTTACACACAGCGTGTTGGCGCACTCATACTGAGATCCAGTGTGATTTGCCATACCCCCTTTTTGTAGGAAGTATCGTAGTCGCGCTTAGGCGTCCTTGACCACTCTAGACATTACTACCAGAACATTCTAAAATATCCAAGATACGATTCCGAGATTACAAACTTTTGTCCATTTAAATCTTTATATATGAGAATGCAGTCCGCTTACATTCTTTCTATTTCGTGCTAACTAATTGCTTAATCGATATTTGTGGACGTTATCATGTACCTTTTGCATTCCTCCCTCTTTTCTGTTTCAGCTGCAGCGGATGTGACGTTGTTGGAGATGGGCAGAGGATGCCGAGAGGACTTACAGCGAAGACATTTAACAGTGATAACGGACACATAGAACGTCTTTGTTGCCCATATATGTCACGGGATATAGATCGTACGTGGCGGAAAAGTTCAAAAATCTTTTCAAAAAAAGTTTGCTGCAGCTTCAAACTTCTTCTGTGGATGAAATCACAGTAAAACGGGATGCTCGATGAGATAGAGCGATATGAACACGTATGCAGTGAAGATACACAACGGATGCATCGCAGTTTCCAATGGGAGGGCAGACCAACGGATGGCAAGCTTTTTTGTCCGTTTTACATCCTCTTTGCATCCATTGGTGCAGTGTGACAGGGGCTTAAGCCAGTTGTAAAAACTTCAGTTTCCATGGCCTGTTCATGAGAAGCAGCTGTTGAAGTCACAGATTATCTTTTGATCCAACATCCAGAAGCAATTCCTTTTGCAAATGTTATATTGATAGCCAGTGAAAGGTAGCAAGATGTTAGCTCGCCATCGTGTTTATAGGAATTTAATACCATATAGTTCCTGTGTAAGCAACAATCACATTTCTGCCTTTTATAAAATGAATAGAACTTTCCCAAGTTGTGAGAAAACCAGATTGACACATTTACTTCCTTTCAAATAGGATCCCTTATTCTTCTTAGTCTCCACAGACATGTATTATATCATCTCAAATATTTGAGGATTTTGCCTTGTTACAACTGCCTATGTTAGCCTTGCATTAGCATAGCAAAGTTATTGTAGTTCAGTCCATATGTGCCTTATTCTTTGGTCATGACTGTAGTGCAATAAAATAAACAGCTGAGAAATAAAGACAAGCTTTCACATTTTAGTTTGTTTTTTTTTACATGTCAGTTATCATATGATTTGATGGATCTTCTCATATAAATAGGGATTGAATTTCTAATGACAGATTAAAATAATATTGGTTCCAGAGACCACATCATCCCACTCAATATTTTATAAAGCCTTGACTTAAGTAATAAATTTGTTTGTCTTCTTTTCATAAGTAAAGATTTGTAAGGCTATAATGGCAGTACATTTTTTCCTCTTTTACTTGGATGGAAATTGCTTCTCATATATTTGAATAATTACATGCTCCACCTCTTAAATTATCATTATTTGAAAGCAAAAATTACACCATAATTCATAAAGGAACTCTTATACTTCAGCTCATCTCTACTTTCTGCACTTTTATGCTTTATTGACATGACAGGGATTTTCCTACTCAGGTTCAGTTCAGTTGTTTTTTCAGGAGAAGCTATGAAGTATTGTATTTATGCTTCTAGGTATGGTTAATTAGGCTGTGCTCATTAAAAATGGAAGGAGAAAAGGTGTTTCTTGATATTGATAGCCCTTTAAAGAAATTACATCTTTTCCCAGGATTAGGTGGATGCTTTCTGCAAAATGATTCTAGGTGCTTTTGATTTGAAGGTTGCTAACAAAGTGGATCCATGCTACCATGCACTCCACAAAAACCTTTTCCCCCCATCCTTTGAGTATAAATCTTAATAGTTCACCACATTTTTAATTTAAAAAGATCAGTAAGAGAAAACTGTCTTGCACATAAAATATTTTTGGAATATTGTTTTAATTATTGGCAAGGTTCTTCATGACTGATTTCCACGGAAATAATTTTGATTGGGTGTGAGTTATGAAAGTGTTACAATTTCTTGGCTCAAAGTAGACAATCAATGACTTCTGATTATTACTGAGGCTGTGCAAAGCTTTCAAAGGGTGCTTTGCACTCATGAAGTTTTGAATGGAGAAGCTTCTTGAATCTGTTTTATGATCAAGAAGCCTGATCCTTTTGTTTTTGGGAAAGCAAAGCAATCACTAAATCTTTCTGCACAAAACTCATGTTGCAGGAGAAAGAAATCTTCCACTGCAGCATTGGCTGCACTGCTTCCAGGTTGAATCCACTGAAGAGAAAGCCTCACACAGACTGTTGAGGTATTCCCCATTAGGAGAATGAGTGCACTCAGGAAAACATAGCGAGAGTGGTGATGAATAACACACAACCAGCACACAGATACACTGAAGAGTAAAATGTAAGTTTTATTTCCTGTAAGCAGGTAAACAAAGTCCAACAAACAGTTCAAATCATATGCTGTTAAAGCAGTTAGTATTCAAAATAATCAGTCCAGGAATAATCCAAAAATGAAGTCCTTTTCTTTACCAGTATCATAAACAAAGTTCAGTAAACGGAGTTTGTGAATAGTTGCAAGACTCACAGCAATTCAAGCAGAATGATGATCAGGCAAAAGGCAAAAGTAAATAAAAGGAAATGCAAAAAAGAACAAACCAGGTTTCTGGCCCCATCTTATGGCCTTTGGAGGAACCTCAGTCAATAACAATTACAACCTTGTGTTAAAGATACAACAGTATTAAATGACTATCCTGGTTTATATTTTGACAGCCCAACTGTTGTCATTCCTAACACAGACCCTTGCTAAGCCTGCATCTTCCTCTAGAGTCCTTCTTCCAGAGTTAAGGGCACGCTTAAAAGGGCCCAGTGAAGTGAAAGTATAATTTATTAAACTTGTATGCCTTCCAGAGAGATTGAGAATAAGGCAGCATCTAATTTTAATGAATTATTGTACTTAGTTATACAGTCAGCCAGACATTTAGACTGTATGTCGCATTTTTTGTCCTTCTCAATGACCTGCTTAATAATGTTAAAGATACTGTTGCAGGATGTAAGCTTTTCCAAGTAAAGCTCCTTTTGTAATTGACTGCAAGTGATTTTGTCAATATCTATGGCATTTTAGTTGTGCTCCAGATGTTTTAGAATTGAACCCAAGATGCTTATTACCATTGGAACTATGTTTGCTTTCTTTTGCTACAGTTGTTCTACTTCTATTTGCCAGGTCTTTTTGTTATGTGATTTTCTCTACTTCTTTCTCTTTTATTCTGCTGTTTCCAGATACTGCAATTTTCCATCATTCAGATTTTTTTGCTTCCCAACAATAGTTAAGTCAAGTGTGTTATGAGATAGATGTCCCATAACACTTTAGTTTGTTTCATTTTCTATGACTTAGTCTACTTGATAGTCCTATCAGTTCTTGCTTGCAGGCAAATTGCATTTCTTGCAGAAATACAATTCTGATATGCAACAGTGTTGCTATTTTGTCATGCCATTGTTTCTAGTCAGTCTGTACGACATTCTTGGAGCAGCTAACTACTTCACTTTTTCTTCATCTTCTTTGCAGAGGTGGCAAAAAGAGCCACTGACTGATGTCCCTCCTAATCTAGCAAGCAGGTCACCATTCAGAGGAAAGACCTGCTTCCAGACACAGCTTGCCAGTGAGCCAGCCAGTGAGCCAGCCAGCCAGCCAGCCAGCCAGCCA
>BHFT01002214.1:0-23914 GCA_004320025.1 Laticauda laticaudata
TTTGTTTGTTAAAATTAATAAAATTCTTTTTAAAAAAAAAAAAGAATCATAGGTATAACACTTAATAGTAGTTAAAAGGTATGAAATGTACATCCTTTATTTACTAATATTTACATAATATTTACTAATATTTATGTATTACTTTCCAAACAGTCAGCAAACAGAATGGGAAGTTGTTGGTGGTGCACAGAGTGTCATCAACACATGATCACAATGGAGCCCAAAATTTATGTTGTTAAGGGAGAAACTTGTTCAGTGAGTTTTGTCCCATTTTATGACCTTTCTNATCACAATGGAGCCCAAAATTTATGTTGTTAAGGGAGAAATTTGTTCAGTGAGTTTTGTCCCATTTTATGACCTTTCTCATCACATTTGTTAAGTGAATCACAGCAGTTGTTAAATTAGTACAAACAGTTATTGAATGAATCTGGTTTCCATGTTGACTTTGTTTGCAAGAAGATCGCAAACGGGAATCACATGACTCTGAGACACTGCAACCGTCATAAATACTAACTGGTTGTCAAGCATCTGAATGTAAATCATGAGACCATGGGAAACTACAACAGTCATAAGTGTGAAAAATGGTCAAAAGTCACTTTTTCCAGTGCCATTGTAACTTCAAATGGTCACTAAACAAACTGTTGTAAGTTGACTATATTATATAGTTCTCCATCTGATTCTGTTTGCTTGTATCTATTTCATCTTTCCCCACATCACATATTACATCAACAGCTATTCTCACGATCTTTCATAGGACCATGGGCTGAATTCATATCAGGCAAATCTTGCACCTAATACGTTCCTTAAATTGGTATTTTTCAGGTATGATGAAAATACTCAGTCCATGGATGAGGATTATCCAAGGAATATAAGTGATGATTTTCCTAAAATTGATGAGAAAATTGATGCTGCCTTCCAGCTCAACAGTAAGGAAAATAAAAGGCATTTTCGAATGTGGATCTAAAATAGGAATCATGAACCTGCTCATAGACATAGGAATTCGTTTACTGTCATTATTTATTTGTATGTCACTTTCCCATGGCAGTGATATTTAAAAGCATTAGAAAAACTATGGTGTATCACAAGACAATTCACTTATAATTTTCTTCATAAAGAACCTTAAACAGTTTCACTAATCTGCATAATAATATGCATTATGTAGTGGTTTTCTGCAGTCAATATTAAGGACTAAAACTGAAATGCAGAAATAATTAAAATAATAACAAATCAATTAAAAAGTAAACACAAACAAGAAAAAAAAACATCAAAGGGCAGATTCGAATGATATTTTTCTGCTGTAAATTTTCCATGTTTCTATCATTTTTCTGTATAACACAGTGTTTTTCCTTTTAGGTTTCTTCTATTTTTTCCATGGGTCCAAGCAGTGGGAGTTTGATCCAAAGACTAAAAGGGTGATTCGTGTAATGAAGAGCAACAGCTGGCTTAATTGCTAGAAATTGTCTTAAAACACAACTCCTGTAAGAGGAAAATAATATACCGATGATTCTGTTAAAGCACTAAAACTATGAACAATTATATATCCCAGAATTCATTTGGGAAGCTAAGATCCAGAGGACCACTAGATGGCAGTAAAGAAATATTGAAAATTAGATTTTTGCTGTCTGCAGGATGCTTGCAAAACTGTTATCTGCTTCTATTTTAGTTATAAAATGTTATCTCCTTACTCAGTGCACATTTACTCAATGCATATAAAGCTTTAACAAGAACTTTAGCTTCTTGAAAACAGTGACTGCATTTTCTTCTGTGACATGGGCACTAATAGTCTGCATGTTTGCTCCCAAATAAGATTCACTAAGTTCAGAGAACTGCATTGCCTGGGGAATATGTGCAAAATTGCCAATTTTATGCTATGCATTCTGCAATAGTTTTGTAATTTTTGAAAATCTATTTGCTTTTCAAATGTATTTATAGTTGATATGCAGTAAGACAAGAAAATGATTTTAATAAAAACAAAGTATATTGGAAAATGTTTTTCATGTTAAATATGTGATACAGAAGTTACACTTAGCAAATCATTACTGAACAAAAGTAAAGTTGGGTTGAACATTATGAATAGCAGATAAACAGACACGTCCACAAGTTTCAATCAGGAACGTCTATTTTCAATTCTTGTTGTTTGTGAACTAGTTAAACAAATGGCATGATTTGCAAATCCAATCAGCATAAAATCATTGTCTCTATTTCTAAAGAGTTTCAAACTGTGCTTGCACATTGTTTTACACCATAGTTTACTTTTGCTAAGTACATAAGATATTCTCCCCCTCCTCCATCATCACCACCATCATTATGAGCTGTGGGCTTGTATGTATTCATCTGGAAAAACTGGGAAAAGTGCAAAGAAGAGCAACTAAGATGATTAAAGACCTAAAACATATGAAGAATGGTTGCAGGATTTGGGTTTGGCTAGTCTAGAGAAAAGAAGGACTGGGGGAGACATGAGAGCAGTATTCCTATATTTGAGAGGCTGTCCCCAAAGAAAGGGGGGGGGTCAACTTATTTCCCAAAACACCTGAAGGCAGGACAAGAAACAATGGATGGAAACTAATCAAGGAGAGAAGCAACCTGGAATTCAGTAGAAACTTTGTAACATTGAGAACACTTAATCAGTGGAAGAGGTTGCCTTCAGAAATTGTGGGTGCTTCATCACTGGAGGCTTTAAAGAAGAGACTGGACAGTCACTTGTCTGAAATGGTATAAGGTCTCCTGCTTAAGCACGGGACTGGACTAGAAGACCTCCAAAGTCCCTTCCAGTTCTATTTTGATTGAAATGAAGGAGGCTTTGATTAAGTTTCACACATTTTTCATGGCAAGTTATCATGAAACGATGAGGATTTTTAAAACAGGAAAAATGAATGCCTAGGAAGGTGATAAACTGTAACGAAATAGAATCTACTGGTTTTATGCAGCATACATAGTTTTATAAATCACTATCATGTCTATCCATCCTAATTTTTAAAACATCCTTTTATTGGAGGTGTTGAGAGTTTTTGATGTTCAGTCGCTAAATCATGTCTGACTCTTCGGGAGCCCATGGACCGTAGGATGCCAAGTCCCTGTCCTTCACTGTCTCTTTGTGTCTGTCCAAACTCATGCCTATTGCAACAATGACATTATCTAATCATCTCATCCTCTGACATCATTTCTCCTTTCGCCTTGAATCTTTCCCAACATCAGGGGTTTTTTTTCCAGAGAATCTTCTCTTCTCATATCTGACCAAGGTATTTGAGCTTAAGCTTCAATATCTGTCCTTTCAAAGGACAATCAGGGTTAATTCCCTTTAGGATTAACTGATTTGATCTCGTTGCAGTCCAAGGAGCTCTCAAGAGTATTCCCCAACCACCACAATTTGAAAGCATCAATTCTTTGGTGGTCAGCCTTCCTTATAGTCCAAGGACCTCTGCAACCTGCGGCTCTGGAGCCACATGTGGCTCTTTCAGCCCTCTGCTGCAGCTCCCTGTGGGCTGATCCCATCACTAGCTGGCCCCACCCCTCCCCATTACTCCTTGTCTGGCCTGAGAAGGTAAGAGTGATGATAGGGGATGGAGACTTGCTCCATATTCCAGAGCAGGAGGTGACTGGGTAGGAGTGAGTGATGCCAAGTTACCTATATTTCCACCCAGTGGACCATTCCTAACACTATGAAGAATGAGAAAATCCACTTTTCTCATGCTTTCTTCAAAATCTTCAATTCTATAAAACTATGCTCAATTGATTTGACATTCCCCCCCCCCAAAAAAAAAAAAAATTTAGGAACACCCACACAGTNCCCCCCCAAAAAAAAAAAAGAATTTAGGAACACCCACACAGTATTTCTTTAATTTTGCTAATGTAAAATGTATGGAAATGCTGCAGTGGTGAGAACAGACAGGATGTCTACTGAAATAAATTCCAAAAGGGTCACCATGCTAGTTTGCTAGCTGCTATGAAGTACAGTACTTTAAGGACTAATAATGTTACCAGTAAGTCAGGAGTCATCAAACCTGACAGCTTTAAGACTTGTGGACTTCAACTCCCAGAATTCCTCCTCCAGTCATGTTAGCTCAGGAATTCTGGGAGTCAAAGTCCACAAGTCTTAAAGCTGTCAAATTTGAAGACTCTTTCCATAAGTAATCACATAATCACAATCACTTTAATAGATTTGCAGGTAATCCTTGACTTACGACCACAATTGAGCCCAAAATTTCCATTGCTAAGCAAGACTAAGTTAAGGCATTGTTAAGTTAACTGAGTTTTGCCCCAGTTTACAATCTTTCTTGCCACAGTTGTTAAGTGAATCAATAGTTGTTGATTATAGTTGTTAAGTTAACAATACAGTTGTTAAGTCAATCTGGCTTCCCTGTTGACTTTGCTTGTCACAAGATCACAACAGACGGTCACATGACCCCAAGACACTGCAATGGTCATAAATACACAAATTTTGATCATAGGATGCTTCATTGATTGTGTGAAAAATTGTCATGTCACATTTTCTAGTTCTATTGTAACTTGGAATGATCAAAAAACAAATGCTTGTAAGCTGAGGCCTATCTGTATAGTGCAAGGGTCTTCAAATTTGGCAAGTTTAAGACTTGTGGACTTCAATTCCCAGAATTCCTGAGCTAACGAAACTGGAGAAGGAATTCTGGGAGTTGAAGCCCACAGGTCTTAAAGCAGTCAAGTTTGAAGACCTCTGGTATACTGTTTTGTTCTGAGATAACTCAGTGTGTAATGTTCAAAGAGAGAAATACATAAAGCCATTATCAATAAATTTGATAAGGTTTCCAATTATTGAAACATTTACCTTTGGGTGTTATACCCAGTGTGTGTGTGTTTAGGTATGTCAGCATTCCAAAACAAACAAACAAACTCCAACTCCAAAACTCCAAGACAAGCATTTTCTCAAAGTTCCACTTTATTAGAGTTGTCACATTCTGGGAAAACCCAAATCTGAGAGTTCCGGGTTTTCCCTTGGTAATTGAAAATCAAGGACTCATCTCCTGCACCCACCAGTCCATCACATGGCCCAATCACCATCCGTCCCAATTGGAGACCTTCCTCCAACCACTCCTTGTCCGGGTGCAGGATGACATGTCCTTGATTGAGAATAAGAATGTTGTTATGACTAACTATCTCTACTCTATTAGACCCTCCCCTCCCAATTTCCCAGGCACTGAAATGTGGCAGCAGGGAAACTAACTTCTGAGGCTAATATGGTTTCTAAGGCTGACAGGTTTCTTTAAGTATGTAAACAAAACACATAGTTGTATGTGTACTATTTCACAATATTTTATGTGTGGGGGAATAAGGGTTCTATGCTCCATTAGGATTGGTATGTATGCCATAGGAGTCAGAGGAGAGGGTTCTCAAATTTGATAAAACTGTCTTCAGCTCAGTTTCCCATCTCATTCAATCGAAGAACTTCTGTTAATTGTCAGAGGAGAAAGGCAGGACTAGAAGTCCCAGTTTCTAATTTGTTGTGTTAACTGTTAAACCAAACTCTCTCTTAAAACCTGCAAACCGAAGGTGAGAAAAGAAAAGAGACAGCAAAAAGTCTACCTTGTAATTAAAACATGTGTCCGTTAGTTCAGAATTAGGTTTTCTACTGTAAAAAAAAATTCCTGTCAGGGTTTTTTTTGAAACATAGACAACCTCTTCTGTCTTTTACACTGTGCACTCAAAAGAAAGTTGGCAGAGACACTTCTTCTTAACAAGGAAACTTTCTGAGAGAGAGAAAAAGTGGAAATTGAGTTATTCTGAACCTAGAAAGCAGAAAATAATGTTTTATAGTTCCTGTCAGACTGTAAGGTGGTAACTAGATTGAGTGTTAGGTAGCAAAAGACTACATGACAACAGAACACTGCTTTAATATTGGTAAGCTAGTCTGAAAATTTTTGAGCTACTTTAATAGGAAGGAGTAACCTTGTGGAACAAGACAGAGTTGTTGCCAAGACAACAGATAAAATATTAACTCCAGGACAGAATAATAAGCCAAGAAAGCATCTCAGATAAGATTCTTTCTAGTTCTCCCAAAGATAAAGAAAGGTGAATTCAGACTATAAAGATTCATCACTGTAACTTTATAATAAAAGTAGTTTTAATATGTATGGTTTTGATTTCCTAGTCTAAGTTACCTTAAAGAACTGACAACTACAGATGCATTCAAATTAACTAATAATATGTACATAATTTCCTTCCTTCCTTCCCTTCTTCCTTCCTTTCCTGTCATTTAAGGATGTGTGTTGTTTTATAAATAAAATGTATCATTATCATTATTATTATGCCATATCCATCATTGGGTGTTGGCAATCATGTTGCCGATCCTATTTTTATCAACAGCCGCATGAAAAAGTGCTGCTGAGTTCAGTCCAAACCAGTCCCTTAGATTTTGAAGCCACAATGTTCTTCTGCCTGGACCTCATTTGCCTTCAATCTTTCCCTGAAGGATTAAGTGAAGTATGCTGAATTTTTACAGGTGTTGCATCACACATCCAAAGTATTCTAACTTTCACTTTTTAATAGTTTTGATGATTTCCTTTGGCTTTTCCAAATGGCTTATCGCCTCCTCATTTCTGATTTTGTGAAGCAAAAATGTATTTATTGGACCTGTGATGACACGGGACATGGCACAAAGGCAACACAGCCAGAGAACTGGTATGAGACCCTTTATTGGCACCAACTTTGCCCCCAATGTCTCATTTACTCTCCTGCTTGGAGAAAAGCTCTCCCACAAACCTGTAGCAGCCTCTGGCTGCAGATACTCCAGTTCAAACGCTGTAAGCAGACTGACTGCAATCAGTCATAGAAGCCCAGCAATAATTCAAACAGTCAGGAGAAATGCCAGGAATGCAGGCCACAACTCTCAACACTAGATGAATTCAGCTTTGTTCGCAACAGACGTCCCTCCCAACTGCCTCTCCTTTAAACTCCATCTCCAGATGTGTCTTGTGAAGGGAATCAGGACCTTTCCTTCCTCATAAGTCATGACACCCATGTTGCTATCTTTTGAATTGTTCCCTGCACACCCTAGGATGAGGACGGGATTGGCCTTGGTCTTCACCTGAACCCCCTCTCCCTTGTTCTACCTCATCCCTGCTCTGCCCAGCTTCCTTCCCCAGTTTCCTCCACAGCCAATGGAGCCACTCTCCTCTCTGTCAGCTGTTCATCTTCCATCTCACATGGGGCTTGACAGGACCTTTTGGCTTTATGTTTGCGCTTCTAGGAAGATACACAGCCATGATAGTTAAATTTCTGGTTCCATCAAATGCATACAATACGTGATATAAGTGCCTAAATTGGAAGCTATAAGAGGCTGCATCCTGTTAATTCATTTGCTTTTTTAACTGCATCCCCTGAAATGCAAAAATATACATGTACAAGATGCAGAACAACACCACATTTTGAACTGAACTATAATTTTTAAAAAGTGGGTTTGCTAGCTGAACATATATCTTGACACAGATGATTCTTTCACCAAGTTGTCTTACTGTAGAGAAATACAAAAGAAAATTATTCTGAGGAAGAAATCACACCCTCTTTATCTCTAATTGAAGGTTTGTCACAGAGCAGCACTACAAGTCATGAGAGACAATGTTATGCTAGAGAATCACAATGGTCAAAGGTATCAAAGGCTGAAGAAAAATTGTGCTGACAAGATTCGATGGCACATTGGTGAAATTTCAGGCCATGTGCGGAGATTGAGATCGGTGTGCTCTGATAAGAACCTTCCTCAGCAGCCCTCTTGTTGGTTAATGTTGCTGATGCCTTGCATCAAAGTTGAGGCGCTTCAGATAAGGAAGGACTATGCTGGGCAACATTGTGAAGTCAAACATCATTTGTTTGAGGATGAAACTTTGAACATAGGATTCATGTTTTGAGTCTTGGAAGTCTTTGTGCTAATAATGGAAAACTTGTTCCTTAGAAGAAACAAGAAGAAACTTAGAAGAAGAACCTGTCCTTTTTGTTTTGAATTTGTGTGATGCCTCCTCTTACACTCCTTCCAAAACTTCTCACTGCTTTACAACAAAATTGGCTAGACATTCATCTACATTATGTATACACATACTGAAATTTATCTGTCTTGTAGTTTTGGAAGAAATATCCAGGCCCAGTTCCAAGCAGGAGAATGAGGGGTTTTTATACCTTCTCTGGGGCTTTGCATTTGAACTTCCTGTTCCTATTCAAGAGCATGTACTCTATTGGCTGTTGTCAGACTACCATAGTGCCATGAACAAATCCTAGAAGTTTGTCTGAGCTAAGCTTGGTTGAAGTTTGACTGATGCAATAATTCATTGAAATCCATGATAAGCAGGAAGTCTAGGAAAAATGAATCAAGAAAAGTGTCAACATTTGGAGTAAGCCAGGTCAGGAAGTGCACAGAAAAAAGATTTCAAGAATGTTACTTGTACTAATGTAGGACATAATTTTGAAAACCTGATTCCCTCTACCTCCTTAGAGAATGCAGTGCACCCAGGTTTGAGACATCAAGTGAAATGACACCAGCAGAGAGGTAGCACCAGCTGCCAAACCATGACTCTACTGTCAGGGGCAAAGGTGGGGTGGGAAAACTCAGACTGTTTCTTTAGATGGCTTGGGAGTCCAACCTTCGACATTACAGATTAGCAGCTACAAGACACTGGGAGAGCTGAAGGGAAGAGCCATAGAAAGGAAACTTGACAAAGTTCCTTCAATATAATTAGCTTGTTATAAATTTGGAATGTTTTACATGTTTCAAGATTTTGATGTTATCCTGACTAGCATTAAAGTTGTCTTTCTGAAATCTGTGTGGTTTTTGTTCCATGAGTTTGCCCCAAGACAACAAAGAGATTAATCGAAGATAATTGAAAAAAGTATCTCCAAAAGTAGAATCAACACAGGCTAATAGAAAATGATTCCCAGCCTGTTTATATAGTGTGCTTGCTAAGTGTTTAATGTATTGATAATATATTCAGTAATGTAGTATTTTGTCAATAGTCCTGTTCCAAGAAGCCAACTTTTCATGCTTATAATGCAGTATATTCTACTTAAATGCATGTACAACAGAAAGTCTTCTTCAACTTTTCCAAGAATAGAAGAAAGGTTGGACTCTCAGGCAATTGAAGCACAAATAGAGTACCATCACACTATGACACAACTTTCCTCTTCATCCTGGAGTTGATGAAGAAAGCAAGAATTGCCCCAAAACCTGGAGTAGCCTTTAAAGAGCCTTTAATAGCTGCAATTAACCATTTCACACCAATATGATACTTAAACATAGCTGATTATATTTCAGAAGGAGTTCATATTCATTTAGAAAAATGCTGATTTATCTGTCAAAGTACCATGTAATTTAGTAAGCAGATACAGGGCAATAACACTGCAATGCATCCAGAATAGGCTTTCACTATGATTTTGCACATCATACACAAACTATGCTATAATTGTACTGGCTGTTCATAAACATCTTTCAAAATATAACCCAGAAAGCTTACACTTAGGATAATTAACAGTAACAGGAGTTTGTCAAACTATTCATATATCTTTGAAAGTAAACACATTTATCTCTCTCTTAAAACATAGGTGAAAGTAGATAAATTAGAAGACTCATCCAACAGACACAGGTATCAGACAGAGAACGTACAATAAGCACAAAGACAATTTTTCCTCTTCGCAGCACTTGGATCTGCTGTGATTATGAAACTTCTTTCAGTCCATTATCTGGTGCATATGCTTCCACCATAACAGATGGCTTCATTGCGGTTGATGTCTTTCAGTCATCCTGTTGAGGAAGTCTCTGATACCCCTCTTCTTCTTGTATTGTCATGAACATATAAGTGATTCCATAAGACAACTCACTTAAGCAATCACATCACAAAAGAATGTAACAGATTAAGCCCATGTCACACTGCCCAACAGATGCAAAAAGGACACAGCGGACGAGCAAATGTTCCATCCGTTGTTATCTCTCTCAAAAGTGAAGCTAATATACAAAGTGGCAAAATTTGCATATACCGGAGCGGATAACCGGACGCGGGGAGGACGGCAGGGCGGATGGCAGAGCGGCATGCGGAATGGAAGCCCACGGATGGAGCGGATGGCGCATCCGCAGGGTTCCGGGCGGCCTCAGCAAAAGCGGACGTGGAATGGATACAGCGGATGCAGAGGCGGATGAGCGGATGCACAGCAGAAAGCCTAATGGATGCCTTGGCATTAATTGCACAATGCGGAGGATGCATTGCGTCAGCCCTGTGATATAACGGAGCAGCCGGGAAGCAGGTCCCCATTCAGAGGAAAGACCTGATGCCAGACGGATTGGCTGCCTTGCCTGCCCTACCTGCATGTTGCCTGCCAGCCTTGCTGCAGCCTCCCTGCGCCTTTGCTGCCAGGCCTCCCTGCAGCCTTGCTGGCCAGGCCTTCCTGCAAGCCTTGCCTGCCAGCCAGTCTGCCTTGCCAGGCCTTCTGCCTGCCTTCCCTGACAGCCTTTCATTCTGCTGCCAGCCTTGGTGCTGCCTTGGTACCAGCTTCCTGCAAGCGCTTATGTTCCTGCACCTGGTGCTGCCTGCCTGCACCTTCCTGCTCATCGCTTTGGTGCATGCCTCCCTGGCCAGCCTTTCTGCCAGCCTTGGTCCGCCGCCCCCTGGCCACCAGCAACCCCGAGCAACCCGCAATATGCACAGTCAGCCTCCAGCCATCTGCTGCAGCCCTGGCAAGGGACAGGGCTCCATTCCCGCCCCCTGGCCCTTCACTCTGGTTCTCCGAGCTCTGAGCACAGGCTCGCTCTTCTGGGTGCTGGCGCTTCTGCATGCTTTCTGCTTCTTGGAGACTGATGACAAGCACTCCCAGCAACGCCACCTCCACAGCACCTGCACCTTCACCCTAGACTGAGCGGACCAAAGGTGTGCAAGACTCTATTTTGTTTTATAGCTTCTTGTTAATTTAAGTCTATTTATGATTCACACACTTGGCTCCATTTCTTTTTTTTAGTAATATGCTTGCGGAAATTTTAGAAATGATTTAAGCCTTGCATGCTTGTGGGATGGTAAGATAGCAGTGGGATGAGGGGACCTTGAATGGGTAAAGCTGTGGGAAGTAAACCTCCAGGCAAGCATAGTGGACTGTATGGCCATCCCTCCCAGTGCCACACCTATGGCCCTTTTTATCAATAATAATGTATAGATCAACCACCACATCAACATAAATACAACTCTTTATTAAACTCACCTGTCATTTGTGGCCCACCCAAATACACCCAATCTCATTCGTGTGATGAGACAGCGTTCTGAAGGAAGGCATCATTAAGCATCTACCATCCTGTTGCTTGCCACTCCACTGCATCCAGCTGGGTAGTTTGCACTCAGTTGTTTCAGGAGGTTGTGCTGCTTTTCCTTCATGTGAGGTTTCTGTTGGGGCCTTGCACATCACTTACTGTCTATCAGGTTGCCCTTGCCTCCATTCCCAGGCTCATGTCCCATTGCCTTGCTGATGGTCACAAGCCTGTCCTGTAACTTGGGGTAGAGGGGTGCGATTGGATTGTGCAGGACTGCAGCAAGCTTCCATGATTCCTCCTCAGGGTCTCTGGCGCTATGCTGCATGGTGGTGAGAAGTACCTGGCACCTGTTGCCAGGATTGCCAAATGCGTTGTCCACCCCCGCCTTTGCCTGGACAGCCTGTAGTGAGATCCTTCACATTTCACGGGTAGGGCATCTGGAGGTGTAGGGCTTCATGAGTAGTTGTGAGGGAGAAGGCGTCATCCCCACGAATGAAAGTACGCAATCTTGCGTATGTTGGGCAGCGGCGTCTCGATCTGGGAAGCCCCGATGAGGGTTGGCGTTCCAGCCTCCTTGACGGACCACTGCCGTTGTATACCTGGGGCATCTGAAGATGAGCCATTGCCTGAAGCATCGATGTACATGAACTTGTAGTCACAGCATCGACCATGGCGTGTAGAGGATGATGTGAAGAAGCCCTTGGAGTTGAGAATAAGTGGAGCCTGTTGGTTGGAGCTTTGCAGGCCACGTGCTTTGCATCTATGCTCCAACGGTTGTGGGGAGTTCCACTTCTGATACACTTGCTCTGCAACTTTCTTCCATCCTTCTTCAGTGGGGGGAAAAGGGATGGGGAGCTCCTTGTATTCGTTCGTAGATGGCTCACCACTTCTCTGGACCACAATGTGATGGTGTTGGCTGGCACCCTCCAGCCGTACTGCTGCTCCTGTAGGTGGTCCCGGAGGCCAGGTTGGTGCAGAGTGCGGCCACCTTTTGAGCCCAGGTTCAGGCTGGGGCGGAAGCTGTGCTCTGCTTGGTCAACCTGGGTGTAGGCGCTGCACAATTCGTCAACATGCTGGAGGATCCTCTGAGTTCTGTTAAGGCCAAGTGTCTTCTGTTCCTTGAGCTCCGCACATCAGCTTGTTGTACAGTCCGTCCTCTGCTCTTTCTTGGCAACCATCTTCGTACCCAGACTCTTTTGGCTGCTCTTTTTTCTTCTCACGCTTTAGAGTTCACAGAGCCTGCAGATGGCTTTGCATGTTGCAGAACAATGGTGGCTGCCGAAAGGACTTTTGTTACAATCCCGTGACTGACTGGATGCTGTGAAGAGGAGAATCAGATGAAGGTGCAGAGGTCTGCACAGCTGGGCTGCTGGGCTGAAAGTGAGATGCAGATGAGTTAGCTTCCCCCTTTTTATTGGAAATATAGGTTTTCCACTAGGCATCTCTAGGGATCCTCTATGCATCTGTAGACCATACCTTAATATTTCTGAGATAGGTCCCCTCTGCGAACGTTTTTTCGTTTTAACGCTTTGGTTTCTTGCTCAGATCCGTTTCTGCATCCTCCCTGCTTCCTCCTGCATCCTTTCCGCGTTCTCCTGGTCGGCGGTGGAGTTGCGCGGATGCGTAGTGGATGCCTGCGGTATGCGGATCATATATGGGATGCGTAACGGCTATGCCGTAGCGGATTGCGTAGCGGATTGCAGAATGGACAAACTGGATACCATTTTCACGCAAAAGTTTTGGCAGCCAAAACTTTTGGGCGGATGAAACGTCCATAAACGGATGCTTGGACGGATAGAGAGAAGCCAATGGAGGAGTGAGTACATCGCGTTTCCAACGGATGGCAAGCTTTTTTGTCCGTTTTACATCCTCTTTGCATCCATTGGTTCAGTGTGACATGGGCTTAAGAAGGAGAGAATTGTCTCATGCCCACGCTAAAAGAAACCAGAGGAGTTGATTATGACCTTCTCTATGGTAGACCTGTCCTCAGGAAAAGGTTGCTCCATGAGGTTGGATGAGCCTCTATTCTGACAATGGTTCAAAAGATTATGAAAACAGTCCTCTTTAAGACAAAATTTGGAATCATCTTATAGAAACCAGAGATTTATTTATAGTTTTTCATAGTTTTGTTTACCATTTATTGGTTTTATGGAGGAATGCTATTGTTTTCATGTTTTGTCTCATAAGTTGTAAGTCACCCAGAGGTGGAAGAGTAAGTAGCATTTTGATCAATGGAATAAATAAAACAGTTTGATGGTATCAGATTACTTCTAGTAGTTCAGTATAAAAGTAGCTGAATTTCATTGTGGAAACAATTCATTGTTATCAGTGATTTTTCCCCCCTTGCTATCCCTCATGTTCCCATCATGCAATGGTTAGAATCAGGTTGGGTTCATAATTATACTTGAGAAAGGCTCATTTCATAGTTAATATGCTTTATACATTTTATGGGGAGTAAGTCTTCAGATATTGAGAAGTGGTTCTAGAAGGGACGGTAGATATAATTGCAATGTGGACAAGTAATAAGCACTGTTATAACATTGATGTTCTGTTCTGGATCCAACATACTGAATTTCTGTAGCATTCTACAGCATTTCTTTCTTGGCTGTGTTTTTAACGTGTTAGAAGGAATCCAACTTTTCCTCTACCTAAGTACCGGTGTGTTACCCCATCATCAAAACTTTAAGCTGTATAATTACCTTCTGAGACATGAGTCATCTTGACTCAGCTTCCAAACTAGATTTCCTCTATAAAAGGAGAATGGGATCTCTTTGCCTGCTCTTCTCAAGCCACTTTTCATACATAGGAAGAAATGGAGCTGTTTTGCATTTTCTCCCCAGCTTTACTTTTGATATTTTCTTTGAAATACTCAACTGCAGCCCCGGCTCTTTTCTCATTGCCAAAAACATCTAACTGGAGTGATTTCTACATTGCCCAGGTTGGTAATGGTTTGCATGCTTTAATGATTTTGGTTTTTCAATTCTAGGTATACATTGGAAAGCCGAAATCCTAGTGAATTTTTCAACCGAACTGGGCTTAACTGTTAGCATAACTGAACAGAACAGAATAACAGAGTTGGAAGGGATCTTGGAGGTCTTCTAGTCAAACCCCCTGCTCAAGCAAGAGACCTATGCCATTTCAGACAAATGGTTCTCCAATCTCTTCTTAAAACCCTCCAGTGTTGGAGCACCCAACCTCTGTAGGCAAGTCGCTCCATGTATAGAATGGAATGGAACAGAAATGGAATTAGAAGAATTAGAATTACAAGAACTTTATTGTCATTGTACAAGTACAACGAAACTGTGGATGCACCCCAGCAACTGTTTGCAATACAATAAAACCAGAGCACTTAAAAATGAAGATAAGAAAGATAGAGTACCCATGTCTCCATTTGCAATTTGAGAATACAATATNTATTATACATCTGAATGGGGTATTGAGATTTCACATCTTTTCACATCTTAATGAGGTAGTGACTTTGTGTTTATTTGTGGTTCGGATGGCCCAGGGAAGGAAACTATTTGTTAGTCTAGTAGTGTGGGATTTTATTGACCTAAAACACCATCCAGACGGCAGCAGGTCAAAAAGATAATTTCCAGGGTGTGAAGGGTCTTTTATAATGGCCTTGATTCTGCTTTGGCAGTGGGACCTGGCTAAATCTTCCAGGGAGGGCAGAGGGCAACCAATGATCTTTTGAGGTGTGTTTATCACCCTCTGCACAGTTTTCCTGTCCTCAGCTGTGAAGCCTGCATACCACACATCCAGACAATATGTCAGAGTGCTCTCCACAGAGGCTTTATAGAAAGCTTTTGGAATGGAATGGAACGGAACAGAACAGAACAGAATAGTTGGAAGGGACCTTGGAGGTCTTCTAGTCCAACCCATTCTATTGTTCTAATTTTCAGAAAATTTCTCTTTAGTTCTAGATTGCTTCACTCCTCTGTTAGTTTCCATCCATTGCTTCTTGTCCTGCCTTCAAGTATTTTGGAAAATAGGTTGACCTCCTCTTCTTTGTGGAATATATTGCTATCATGGCACCCCTAGTCCTTCTTTTCATTTAACTAGACACACCCAATCCCTGCAACCGTTCTTCATATGTTTTCGTTTCCAGTCCCTTAATCATCTGCCTAATATTTACCAAAAATATGTTGTGCAGGTATCAACAGGACTCTAAACGTTTTTTGTTCAAATGTTATGATAAACAAGTTGTCATTTTTAGATTCTGTCCTTAATAGCCCTATGAAGAAATTGGGGAAGATGTTTTAACTCTTTTAGATTATGTGACAATTTTTTTTCAATTTTGCTGTATAAATTAAACTCTGCCTTTCTATCCTAAATGATTATACCACTGTCACCATTTAGAAGAAGACATGTGGTTTTGTTATTTCCTTTTCCCATACAATTGGGGTAAATATGTTTTAAATGTCAACAGGGTCTTAAGTCTTAAGACTCAGGCTGGAAATATAATAGAATTTTGCTTTAAATCTTAAGTATGCCCTTTATGCAACCTGCAATTATATGAATCATTAGACATGTCAAGTTATTGGAAACTGGAGCAATAATTTCCAAATATTGTAATAACTTTAGGAAAGCAATTTTGGAAATTGTTAACCTGCATTAAAATGACCATAACTCTAAATATTAGTAAGGAAGAAAAAAATGATACCTTCCTATTTGCATGTTAAAATGTAAAGCTTTTATGCTTTGGTTTACAAATATGTAAATCATGTAATTCACATCACAATATAATAAACACATTTTAGGGAAATGTGTTCTGTTTCATCTGTTTCCCTTGTGCACATAGACACCAGACACATATGTCTGCTTGACAGAGTGATGATAGACATTTCAATAATCTTGCAGCTGCCAGATTATCAACTGTTGGCAACTGATAATTTTGAGAGCTGCAGTCCCAACACATCAAGGAAATTCCGGGTTGGAGAAGATTGTCTCATAAATGATAAAATAACCAAGTAACGTGCCGAGCCACAATATAGTTGAGTTTTGCAAGTTTGTAAACCAAGCCACTGTGGCTAATGTATGATTATAATTTAATACATATTGCAAATCCATTGCATCCTTGATTTGTTTAATACATCTTGTAGGAAGCAAACTATGGCTTTTGTTGTTTGCTACTTCACTAAATGAAGACTATAAATTCAGAGACTAGAACCATCATTTTAAAAGCAGCAAATTGTCATTTAATTAACTATATCACATTGGGCTTGAAAAACCTATATATGTATTTTATTTCTCAGTAATATATCCAATTTAAATAGCTATGGAAGTATCTTTTTAAAGACTTCTTAAAACATAATCTTTGCTTCGAAACATCTTCTACAAACAGAATAAGAAGCTTTAAAGTTTCCGAGCCACAATAAACATCTGAACAATTGAAGAAAATATTCAGAGCACCAATTCACATAAACATTATATTGATAATGATAATGATGGTGATGTCAACTTTATTATACAGAGAATTTAGTAGCTATTGAAATCAATTCAAATCTACTATTCAACTAGATCTGGAGTTTTATTCCTCTCTCATTTTGTAAGTTTTGTCTAATATTGTCAAGATTTAGTTTGAGGATTTCACTCTCTAATTTAGTATAGTACTTTTGGGTTGTTGCATTGTAACATGAATAAAGATTATTTATAAAGAAGAAAGGTGAATGAATGAATGAATACAGCACAATCATTATAGCAGACATGGATCTATACAATATTTAAATGAGGGCTTCCTAATTTTATGCAAAGCTGTACATTTATTTGTGATCTCCTCTTCCCCTTTTCTGAGGGGAGAGTTGGTGATGTATAAGAGGATAACTTACTCCTTTAGGTCTCTGCTTTTAGGAATACCTTGAAAAATATTACACACCAAAAGGAAGACACCCAGTTGGAGAAATGATCAGTGACGGCAATTCCACGACAGGGAAAATCCAGCAGATGCAAGCTTTCTTTGGCTTACAGGTCACTGGGAAGTTGGACTACAGCACTATGGATATCATAAAGAGGCCTCGATGTGGAGTCCCAGATGTAGCAAACTATCGACTTTTCCCAGGAGAACCTAAGTGGAAGAAAAGGACACTGACCTACAGGTAATGAATTAACGGTCTTGAAATATTAATATTATTTGCTATTTGCTAGTCTGCGGTTTAGATGCCTTCTGTTTTTCCAGTAATCTATACACTGCAGATTATAGAGGTATGTCTACATTTGCCATTTGAGGGAGGTGAGAAAATCTGTCTGTCACTTATTGCCTGAAGAAATGGTATATGCCAGTACTTAGGCCATATAGGATTTTAATATTTCTCCTAAGACAAGAGTCCCCAATTCCTGGGCAGCAAAGCTGGAGGTGAGCAGCAGGAAAGCAAGCAAAACTGAACCACCATCCCCAAGTCTGTGGATAAATTGTCTTCCACGAAACCAGTCATTGGTTCCAAAAAGGTTGGGGACCACTACCCTAAGATATGACCATAAGGGGTCAGACTTCACTAACAAACATACCAACTGATATCTATGGAGATTCTCAGTCACCAGGGACATGGTTGTCCCAAAGGTGCTTTTTTCAAGAAGCAACTAGACTTTCTGGTTTTTCTTTGAAGACGTATCGCTTCTCATCCAAGAAGTTCACTTGCACTACTCAGGTGAACTTGAGAACATAGACAAACCTCTAAGTGGCCTTAACGACTCAGAATGCAAATGATCAACTGTCTGCAAGGAATATAAATCCTTCCATTCCCCACCACCCAGTCAGAGCTGAAGAAGCTTCCTGGATGAGAAGTGGAACATCTTCCAAAAACCAAGGAAGTCCAGTTGTCTCTTGAAAAAGCACCATTGGGATACCAACTGATGTTTTTCAAAGAAAGCTGCTGCTATATTCAGGTGCAAGTTATAAGATGTGAGATACATTTCTATGATATTTCAAATAGGATACATTCATGTGAAAATATCCCATCTTTCTTACCTTACCTTCCATCTTTCAATGTTTTAAGTTTCATATTCAGAGAATACAATATATTGACAGCTATGCTGCTTTATAGAATGGCATCTGGATATCTATGAGAAGTCAAGAACATCATAATGTGTTGTATATATTCTTTTGAAGTTAATCTCATGCCGACAACTAGTTTGGTCTCGTGGTCAAGGCATGAGGCTAGAAACCAGGAGAATGTGAGTTCTAGTGTTGGAAGAATTATCTTTCTGGGTTCAATTCCAAGTGGGGAATGATGACAGATGAGATTCTGCTGAAACGTCGCTACAACTTTAAAAGCACAACTATAATGAGGTGGGAAAATACCTGAACAAAGTTTTCACGGGTATCTATATGGTATTCAGCTTTGTTCGAGTATTTTCCCACCTCATTATAGTTGTGCTTTTAAAGTTGTAGTGACATTTCAGCAGAATCTCATCTGCCATCATCAGGCTTCTGTAATTGTGTTTTGTCTGTGAGTCAGGCTTTCACAGCTGTTTCTGTTTTTAAAATTGGTGCTAAGCCTACTGCTGTGCCAGAATGTTTTTTTCTTCACCCTGATTGGTTGGGAGTCTTGGTCTGTGTTATTGATCTTGGAGTTTGCTGTGTTCTGCTTGATTGGTGTTTCTAATATCATCTGCCTGTTTTGTAGCATTTTTTTGTCTTGATTGTCTGGCAATATCTTTTTTCCTGTATGGAGGCTTTTAGTGTGGCTTGACTTCCAGTAAACGGATGGCTATCATTTATTAGGAAGCTAGGTTAATCTAGGTGCCTGCTTGGGTTGTGTTTGAGCTGGAGGTATTGGGGGGAGTCTGTTTGTGCCCAGGTGTTTGCTTGGCTTGTGGTGTGGAGATTTTTTTGTTTGCAAGTGCAGACTTCCAGATAATTGACAGTCTGATGGAGTCATCTCTTCTATTCATGCTTTCAAGTCTTTTTTTCAATCTTTATGACTTCTCTGGGGTTTTCTATAGCTGGGTTTTCTATAGTGGCTAGGGTTTTGGTGCCATTGAAGTTGATGCTATGACCTGTGGCTTTCATGTGTTTTGGATTAATGAGGAAGTGTGTTCCAGTGTTTTTACTGCATTTTTATGTTCATAAAATGTAATTATTCTTCTATTGGTCTATATGCCTTGGTTTTCCAAGTCAATTTTATCTTTGGGGTTTCTTAGGATGGCTGCTATTTTTCTGTCTGTTTTGAAGGCAGTCTGATGTGATGCCCTGTGTAGTAATCTTACTGATTTTGTCTGTAGTACCTCTTATTGTAGGGCAGGACAATGTTCCATAGGTCTGTTGATCTTCTAGGTCTCTAATTATGTCTTAGTGTGTTTTTGTGGATCAAGCTGGTGATTTTTGTTTTGCGGAAACTGTTGGCTGTCAGTACTTTAATCAGGGTGCATCGTTCAGTTCTTTATATGTGTCTTGTCTGCAGGCGTTTTGGTTCTGGTGATTAGTGTTTTGGCCACGGAGTTATCTGTGCTAGGTAGTGGTGGGATTGGGCGTTGAGGTAGTGGTTGGTGTGTGTTTTCTTCTGGTAATTGGTAGTCCTGTGTGCCATCTGTTTTTTGTAGTACATCTAGGAATGGTAGTTGTTTGGTTTCCCATTTTCCATGGTGGAATTGATTTTGGGGTGTGTGCTGTTTAGGTGTGTTAGGAAATTGTTTAGGTTTTCTTTTCCATTGGGCCAAATAACAAATGTGTCATCGATATATCTTAACCATAGTTTTGGTTTGTGGGTGGCATTGGCTAGGGATCCAATTCCAGCTCAAACACACCCCAACCAGGCACCCAAATGAAACCTAGCTTCCTAATAAATGATAACTGTCCGTTTACTCGAAGCCAACCTGCATTAAAAGCCTCCAATACAGGAAACACAATGTTGCCAGCCAATCAAGACAAAAAAAAAATGCTACAAAACAGGCAGAAGATATTAGAAACACCAATCAAGCCTGATGATGGCAGATGAGATTCTGCCGAAACGTTGCTGCAACTTTAAAAGTACAGCTATAACGAGGTGGGAAAATACCCGAACAAAGCAGAATACCATACATATAAACACCTGCGAAAACTTTAGAAAATATATCTAGATATACACATTCAGTTGACTGCACATTACATTCAATTTTCTTTGGACCAATGTCATCAGAATGATTGATTCAACAAAAATAACTCACAAATAACTAGAGCACCATCTACAGGATGCTTGAAAGGTGAAACCACCACTGCAAACTATCATAAACAATTATGTGGCTTTAAACTATAAACTACTGTTTATAGGATTTTCCATCTGTTAAATTTAAAGTATTCCCATGCAATATTTTTTCACAGATTTGTTTTATCCAATTTCTTTTCAAAATAAACAATACAAGTAATCTTCAACTTATGACTACAATTGTGCCCACAATTTCCATTGCTAAACATGACAGTTAAGCATATTTGCCCTATTTTACAAACATCCTTACCATTGTTGTTAAGTGAATCACTGCAGTTATTAAGCTAGTAGCATAGTTGTTAAGTGAAGCTGGCTTCCCCATTGATTTTGCTGCTTCTCAGAAGGTCACAAAAGGTAAGCCTGGTCATAAAACAGTCATAAATCTTTTTTTTCAGTGCTGCTATAATTTTGCAGTCACTGTTTGGTGTTAATTGTAATTCCATGTTCCATAGATGAAAATATTTTTTCTTCTTCTCTGCCTTTTCCTTTTGCTATTATCATATGCCTGATGAAGAATTCTGAAAACCTCAAGAATTTGCATTTCTAAATAAAAACCTTGCCTTGATATCCATTTTGGCTTTTTTCTCTAAGGATCATGATAGCTATGATTGCCTTATAACTGCTTCACGTACTCTGAAACCCTTTCCCCTACCTGGCTACATACTGTCTCACTCCTAGCTTTTCATATGTATATCCAGAAATAAATCAAGAGTTCAGGCAAATGTCTCAGTCTCAGTCATCTGGGACATGGTTGTCCCAAAGGTGCTTTTTCAGGAGGCAACTGGGCTTTCTTATTTTTCTTTGAAGATGTTTCACTTCTCATCCAAGCGAAACATCTCCAAAGAAAAACAAGAAAGTCCAGTTGCATCTTGAAAAAGCACCTTTGGGACAAGAGTTCAAGCTGTTCAAATGAATGTATAGGCTTATTGCAAGCTTAAGCGCTTTACAAGCATCTGAACTACTAACAGTCAAAGCAAATTGGTAGTAGATAAGAATAAATGGAATTCCAGGTGAGCTGGACTTTGATCTCTTGTGTGGGCATGAAGGGTATTGAGACCGATGACCCATTTAATCCCTCCCTTGGGCTCAGCCTGGTCATCTCTTACATGTGCCTTCTTCTCCACAGAATAAAAAAATACACCTCTAGCCTACCTCAGGCAGATGTTGACAAGGCTGTGGAGATGGGTCTGAGAACATGGAGTGCTGCTGCCCCGTTGAGCTTCATCAGGGCAAAAACAGGAGAAGCAGATATCATGATATCATTTGAAAATGGAGGTAACTGCTCTTAGTCCAATCTGTCATACTGACTTGCAGATATTTACCTTTGTTCTTAATAAACTAAGTTTATCCTGGGAAAGAGCTGAGAACATTTTCAGATAATACAACTATTGAATTTATAACTCCTTTTGGGTTGGAAAGGGAAAGGCACTTATGCTTCTTAGCCAAAAGCTATGAGGTGTTAAACTCAATTTCATGGAGGGCTGCATAAAGGTTGTTTTTGACCTCGGGGGGTGGGGGGCATGGTCAGATTGTTGTCACTCCAGTCGGGGGTGGCTGTGGTGGCCCAAGTGTTCTGCCAGTGAAAATGGGCTCCCAAGCTCTGTTTTCTGTTGCCACAGCCTCCTGCAACCCTATACCAGTGAAAATGGGCTCCCAAGCTCCGTTTTCAGCTGCCACAGCCTCCTGCAACCCTATGCCAGTGAAAACAGAGCTCCGGAGTCCGTTTTCTCTGCCAGAAGTACCACGAGGCAGTCCTTCGGTGTTTCTAGGTCAGATCTAAGTACCCTGTGGGCTGGATCTGGCCCCCAAACCTTGAGTTTGACACCCCTGCAATGGCTGCTAAGGTACAGGGCTGGTAGAGATACAGAAAAATATAAAAATATAAGTAGAAGATGAGGGGAGAAATTTATCTGGCTCCTATTTTGATAAGAATCTATCAAATTTCACACTTTTAAATCAATTTGTAAAGTGATCCTCCATAGCCCTTTGAAATATATAGATAATCCTTGGCTTACATCGATTTCCATTGTAAATTGTTGCAGTAGTAAAATCATGTGACCCGATCTCTTTTCATGATCATTTTTAATTCCATCATTAAATGAATCACCATGGTCATTAAGTGGATTGTGTGATCATAAGGTGAACCCAGCTTCCCAAACTCAGTTTGCCTTTCTAAAACCAGCTGGGAAGTTCAGAAGTCACGATTATGTGACCACGAGAGGCTGCAACCACAGTAAATACAAGTCAGTTACCAAGTGCCCCAATTCTGATCACATGACCATGGGGAGAGTGCAAATGGTCAGAGCATTATAACGTCATATTGTTGTTAAACAAAAAATTGTAAGTCCAGGAGTACCTGTATTAATTCTGCTAAGACTTACAACCACCACTGAGCCCCAAATTTCTCAGTTGTGAAGTGAGACATGTATTAAGTGAGTTGTGCTCCATTTTACAGCCTTTCTTGCCACAGTTGTTCAGTGAATCACAATCAGTTGATAAGTTAGTAACCCGGTTGATAAGCACATCAGGCTTCCCCATTGACTTTGCTTGTCAGAAGTTCGCAAAAGGGGATCATGTGACACCGTCGCAAGTACATGTCAGTTGCCAAGCATCTGAATATTGATCATGTGACCAGGCCACAAAGATTATAAGTGTGAAAAAAGGTTGTAAGTTACTTTTTTCCAGTGCCATTGTAACTTTGAATGGTCACTAAATGAACTGCTGTAAGTCATGGATTATCTGTACAGGAAGCCAAACAAAGAATTTCAACACAACTGTGTGTGTTATGAAGAAGGGCCTATGCTATTTCAGATGATACAGCAGAGCTTCTGTTTTGATTCAATGAATGCTAGCAGTAAAAAACAAAAACAAAGTTAAAGGCAACTTTATCTTAATTTATCAAGGATTGTCTTAAAAGGAAATGACTATTTGGTCTTATGTCATGTCAATAGTTTAAAGGTAAAGATTCCCCTCGCACATATATGTTAGTCGTTTCTGGCTCTATGGGGTGGTGCTCATCTCCGTTACAAAGCCAAAGAGCCAGTGCTGTCCAAAGACATCTCCGTAGTCATGTGGCCAGGATGACTAAATGCCGAAGGCTGTTACCTTTCCACCAAAGTGGTCTCTATTTTTCTACCTGCATTTTTACGTGCTTTCAAACTGCTAGGTTGGCAGAAGCTGGGACAAGTAACGGGGCTCACTCCATTACGTGGTGCTAAGGATTCGAACCGCTGAATTGCCAACTTTTCTGATTGACAAGCTCAGTGTCTTAGCCACCGAGCCACCGTGTCACTGATTTATTCAGTAGCAATTCTACAATCATTGCCAAATTCCATGGAACCTCTTCCCTTTATAGAATTCTAATATACTAAAAACAGAAAAATTATTGTGCAGTTCAGAGTACATTCCAACTCTCGTATTATTTAAAGGTCCCATTTTGTTTTTATATTCTTTTTTTTTTTTATAAAGAATTTTATTAATTTTTAACAAA
>BHFT01002215.1:0-67207 GCA_004320025.1 Laticauda laticaudata
CCCCCCCCCCCCGTTACTTATGGCAGTCGAAAAGATGCAAAGCAATAGCAGAAGATCTTGAAGGCTGACACACAGATTCAAAGACATGTACATTTTGCAAATAAATCCATGTTCAAATCGTGACAATGTGTTGAACACATCATATAGTTTTAAATATGCCTTATATAAATTGCTTTCCAAACATTTTAATGGGCTAGCTTTAATATCTGATTTATATGCTAGATGTAGAAAACTGAGCTCCAGATGTGAATATTTTAATTAGAAGCAACAGCTAGCATCTAAGAATACTAAGCACTATCACTATTTTTAGCTCTGCAGACTAGCATTTCTTGCCTCAGGTATAGCAGATTCTAGAAAAACAGTGCTGCCATCTGAAAGTTGTGTACAATTCCATAAACTATGGGTATTACATAATTTACAGTCCATCCAATTTCAAATCATCACTACTTTCAATTTTTATTCCTGGTTATATTCAATATTATATTATACATTACCAAAAAAAAAAGCCAGGCACAGAAGGGTTAACCAAGAATAGAAAGGTAAAGAAGTTTGGAGTCCTATTTTAATATTGACTGGTTCCTTTGCTATTGACTGCAGTTTATAGTATGACACAGTCATCCAACTTATGGCCTATTTTACACCCTGGAATTGAGAAGCCAACAAAATCTGATACAATCCTTTCACTGAAGAGGAGGGCAATACTGTTTGTTGTTGTTGTTGTTGTTGTTTTTTTGGGGGGGGAGAAACACGTTCCTATTCATTACCAGAAAGATATCTAGAAAGAAATGACAATCTTGAGAGCTTGTCCAACTGGACAGAAAAATTAATGATTTATATGGGTTGGTGTTTTATGGTTTTTACATCATAAATGTTTTATACAGTTTGCCAAGTTTTAATTCTAAGGAAATCATGGATCCCAGATTTTGGGCACATTCTATAAATTTGCACAATTGAGGTAAGTTGTTGCTTTATCACAAGGGTCTTCAAACTTGGCAAGTTTCAGACTTGTGGACTTCAACTCCCAGAATTCCTGAGCTAACAGGACTGGAGGAGGAATTCTGGGAGTTGAAGTCCACAAGTCTTAAAGCTGTCAAGTTTGAAGACCCCTGCCTTATTGTATACCGCTCTTTAGCAAAATTAACAATGATGACAGGAGGCAATATATGAAAATTGTCGAAGGAAGCCAGAAACTATCGGTAATCCTAATAACTCTTTCTTTCTTTCTTTCTTTCTTTCTTTTTCTTTCTTTCTTGCAAATACAAAACATTGTTTTCCTCATTTGGGCCAGGGATTGTGTGTGGAAGATATTATATATGTATGGTAGCAAGCTTTCACAACTAGTGGAGATTTATTGTATATGATGGCAGAGATTTATTATTTTTCCAAAACTTGCTTTCTTCAAAAATCTGAAAAAAATTCCAAGCAGAAATATAATACCAATGGAAAAAATTGATACACAAACAGAAATAGTTATGAAGACAAGCATAGAAAAAATGATCTCAATTCCTTAGCTATTTTAATTTTCAAAAATTAACAGGAATTTTCTTACTTTAATTACATTTTCTTTATTGTTAAGGATTAGTACTGTAAAAATTAATCCATAGGGAATCATGTATCCTAACTATAATATTAAAGAGTTAAGAATGTTATAATAGATTAAAATAGATTCACTTGCCTGTATATGGTAATTCTAAAATATCCCAAGATACAAAATCCTTTAGTTTAATGCACATAATTTACCATACTCTTCCAGTCTGATAGAAGATGTAATTGTGCACTGGCATGGTAGGTTATTAGCTAGACCACAATAGTGTATGTGTATATGTGTTATTTATTTCAGACAATAATTCCAAAAACCTCAGCACGACTTACTTCTAGTAAAATGTATAAAAATGCCACTCAAGGCATATTAGGCTAATTTCAGATCACACCATACCCAGAATTCTGCAGTCCCTAAGGTAACAGGAGTAAGAAACTGAGAGCTAGATTATGTGAATGCAGAAGTTTTTAAATCCTGAGACATAGAATATGCTCATTAAACATCAGCTGTAAAAATACTCTTGACTCAAAAGCAACTTTTAAAAATGTTGGATATTAACAACAGAATTAAGAAATTATTTCCAATTTAAGATAAGGAATATTTCTAAACATTATAGCAATATATGGAACTTCTCGAAGTTCTATTTCATTTTGTCTGAACTCTTCCACAAAACTAATTCTACTGTTTTTAATATAAAAAATTAGATATAGTCTGTTAATTCTTGGGTCTATGTTTTCGAACAGGAACTAAATTTTTAGGAAAGCAATGACAGAAAAGGGCTAACTGATTTACTTTCATCCTTTTTCCTCTAGCACAATTGGCATTTTGGGAGAGCCCCTTCTCCACACACTTTAGCTGCTCACTAGATTCCCTTGTAACTTGGCTTCTGTAAAAAAATCAATTATTTTGGCACATAACAGAGGAAGGTTCTGTGAAAGCTTCTTTTCTATTGATAGATCTTGGGATCATAAATATCTGGATAGGTGAGCTGAAATTACATTAAGAATCAGTTGATTATGTTTGTAATCTGGATTTGATTTTTGGTCTCCAAGTGTTATTTCTTGTGCAATTTTTTAAATGTATAACTAGTGAGATTGTTCCTTGTCAATAACTATAATTTATCTATACTTTTGACACTAATTATTTAATAATTAACAAATTATTGATTTTAAGCTTTTTTAAAACAATCTATGCTTTTTTATTAAGATCTTCTGAGTTATTAAATATGGTCCATCACTTATAGTATACACTGTGATCTAATCATTTTTGTAGCTGTAAAAATAGGTGTAGTGATGATTGAAATCCAGTAAAACTGCTTGTGAAGTAGGTAATATGTAGTTGAAGCCCTAGGCAAGAGAAAGTGAAAGTGAAAGAGAGGGAAAAGAGAAGAAAGGAAAGGAGAAAAGAGAAAACCATTTTAACCAGACATTCATCTACTCTTTATATTTATGCAATATACAGTGTACATTCAGAAAGTATTCAGACCCCCTTTACTTGTCAATTTTGTTATACTGCAGCCTGATTCTAGTAACTGAAATTCATTTTTTTCTCATTAATCTACTATCTTCAAATATAAATAAGGCTAAATCTTTTCAATCCCATCACTTTTAATATGGTGCAATCTTATGTTATTTACTTAGAGATTTATCACATTCCACAGGATTTTTCTCATTAATAATACAACCATGCTGATTGTTGTTGCAGAACAAAGTTTTCATGGTTATGTTTTTTCTCAATAAATTACCTATAATAAGAGTAGGAGATTAAAGTCACTTGAAATTGGCAGACATAGCGGGGAGTGTTAATTTCTTATTTCACAGAAAAAATTAAAAGTCAAACTTATTTTCAGGATTTATTAAATCATCTCTTTGTACTTATTAGATACCTGAATTATGTGTTTATTAGTTAAAGCCAACATTTCTTTTGTTCACTACATAGCCTAGAAAACTTTGTTTAGTTACCTTTGGGCATAAGTGTACATTATAAACAAAAGGCCTGATCTCGCCTTTCTATAAGGAAAAAGCAGCTTTGAAAAGAGAAATTTCAAAGACAAAATATGAAATTGACTGTATGCAATATTCCCCCATCAACTATTTATTTTTCCAACTTTAGATCTGAGATGCTTTACTCTCTCCTTTTAAATTTCTGGATTTTAGAAATACATTTGTGTTGTATTTGTGAAGGTAAATATATCTCTGTGAAACTTGAAGAGAGCTACAAAGATTCTTAAAATTTGTCAGTAGACAGTTTACTATTTTTCCAATAAAACTAGTACTTTTAATGCTTTGTAAAACTTACAGCATTTTAAAAAAGATAAAGCAATCAACTTATTACTGCATAAGTATATATGGCTCATAATACCATTTATCCATTATTAGACTCCTATTTGCTGTATCTGATGGCATTTACAATCTGTCTGCAGCAAAGATTGCCCCGTAATTTTAATTGCAGCAGAATTAATGGTGTGTGAATTTGATCCACTAATCTTTTTGCCTATGACAAGGCTATTTCAATAATGTTGGAGGCCTGTTCTAAACAAAAATGACCTGAAGAGATCAACTTCACACATGAAGAGATACATAGCTAATAACCAAGGTTAATCATGAGATACAAATGAGCCCTGTAATAGTTTTATGGGTATAGCAGTTCTCAGCAAATAAAACCGATATAAATTTTTTTGTTTTTCTACTTGCAGCAAAGATCTGGGAATTTTTATCAAATTATTTATCCCAATAGAGTGGCTTGATTAGCCGAATGAACCTTTTTAATTTAGATTCTCAACTTGTATAGGTTTTATTGCAAGATTATTATATGCATTGCTTATGACAGCTTAACTCTTATTGGTGGTCTTCTTCTCCACCTTTCCTTCTTTTGATTTCCTCATTTTATAGATTCACTCTAGAATTGAGTAGTTTTACTGTAGCTTTTTCACAATAAAATAAAAATGTGAAGCAGCCGCAAAAAACCGATGGTAAAACCATGGGTAATTTGGTGGGCTATGAGCACAAATTCCTGACTCACTCTTAAATGTTGCACTACAGATAAATCTAATGATCTCTTGTGACAAAAGCTATTGCATCACAGTACCTAAAAGACTTGAGCTATAAAGCTAGAAATATATGATCCAGAGCTATCTCCTATTTATTAGTTCAATTATGCCACTTATTTTATTTAGGAAATAAAAAATCCAAGGAAAATGTAGTAACATAATTGACTTACATTTCCAAGGCAGAAATTAATCATGCAAAATAGATTTTGTTTTATCTCCAACAGAAAAATGGGACAAAGCACAGCATGAAGAAAAGCACAATCTTACTGAAACGACATTTTAATTTGTAGCAAAGTCAGGAGATATAGCAGCAATGAAAATATAGATGGAAAGAAGAAGATAGGTTAACAGCCTTTATAACTGTATAAATTTGGATCCTTTGTTACGACCTCGAAAGATTAGAAATCTTAAAGAGTTCTTTGATCAGTTCCTTGATGAACACAAAACAAATGCCGAAGCGAGCTTATGCTTTCCTAAATCATATCGGATATGGTTTTCCTTTTAAAAAGCTCTCATCTTATGTAACCTGAATGTTGAGCCACTTCATTCTGGTATAATATATAACCAACAACCCTCCCAAGATGCATATAGCTTACACTCTAATAATGTTCCAAAGCCTTTGAAAACCTGGTTGTTCTCCCAAGCTTGAGGTGGCTGCAGTGCTTTGTAGTTATTTTGCTGCTATGTTTGTTAGTTCTCCAAGGGACATTTATTTGAGTTGTGTGAATTGTTTGTAGTTAGGCAGCCTCTAAATTAAACACAGTACATAAAGACTTTAAAGGACACAGTACATAGAGACCTGAAAGGATGTCTGCAGTGACTAATCTGGAAATTGTCCTGAATTGGAGACTTTCAAGCCACTTTCTCCAGTTTTGAAGGATTTCGTTTGGCTAAAAACAGGAGGTAGCGCATAACTATTCATAAATCCTGAAGCAACGCACTACCTCATGTTTTTCAGCCCATGCTCCACTTGTCCCGATGCTGGCTTCCATTAGTATCGGACACTTTATTTTTATTTTTTTTAAAGGAAGGTATTTTAAAACACCGGGGATGATCGATCAAATCTCAGCGTAACAAACCATTCAATCAAAGCCGGTGGCACCTTGTAGAGAAGGGTGCCCAAAGAAGCCCCTCGGTTTTTTTTGGAAAGACGACCCACCAAAGATAAGCAAGCACCCTTCTTCTTCCCCAACAGTACTTGAAGTTCCCAGCAAAAGGAGCAGCAGGCCAAGCTCGCTCGTTTCAAGCAGACCTGCAACGAGTGTTTCTTTCCCAGGGTTTCCCTCGTGAAGCCAGCGCCACGCTCCCCTCCCCTCGCTTCCGGCTCCCTCCGCTGGGCGAGAGGCAGGCACGCTGAACAAGTGGCTTTTCTCCCTCGTCTGAACCCCACCCGAGAACTTTTCCGCGACCCTAAGGAAACCTTGCGGGCAAAAAGTTTGGGTCGTGGAAAGGGGGGTGGGGGAAACCCGGCCGCCGCCACAGCCCCTCGTGTGTGTGGGGGTGGGTGGGGAGTGGGTCGGCGCCTACCTGTTGTTGCGGACGCTGCTTAATACGCAGAGCACGAGCTCCAGGTATGTCCTCAAGAGCTCCAGCCAGCGAGGGCAGAGCGGCGCTTCCCCCTCGGCCACCGCCACCGCCGCCGCCGTTTCTTGGCAGACCCCACTCGCGCTTCCGCCGCCGCCGCCGCTGGGATAATTGTCAGCGGCAAACTGGACGCGGAGTTCGCGCACGAACCAGCCGCACTTGCGCATCAAGAAGTCGAGGCGCGGCCGCTCCGCCGGGCAGACGCGCAAGCTGAGGCGCAGCCGGGGCCACAGCGCCGGGTAGAAGAGGCACTCGCGCCAGTGCGAGCAGGCGGCTGAGGCCCGAAGTCGGTCGGGGCCCGCCAGGAACGAGAAGATGTGAACCACCAACTCGCTGGGCAAGGAGCCGGCGCCCACCGACCCCCCGCACACCGACGACATCGCCGGCCCAGCCGCCGGCGGCCGTAGCCCAAAGCCCGGCCCCGGCCCCGGCCTTCCCTCCGGCTCCTGCGACAAAAACAACAACATCAATGACAAGGCGGAGGGAGGCGGGGCGGGACCGGACGGGACTCTGCTACCGCCGGAGCCTACCACCGCACTCGGCCGCAGGGGGAGCCTGGGTCGTACCATCGTATTCCGGATGAGGGTGGCGGCATGATCGGATGAATGCATGAACGCCCTGGGAGTGGAGGAAGGGCGAGAGAGGAAGAGGGATAGGCGGAGCATACCAAAATGTATCCAGTAGGCGGGGATAGCCGGGTGCTGTTGCTTTTATGACTCAGCACAACCGAAGGACAAGGGGTGTGGGGTAGGAGGCGGTGTGGCTCGTCGCTCGGCTTCATCACCGAGGCTCGGTGCGCTGAGCTCAAGCAGCCTCCTCAGCAAAGGAAAAGGAATTTCTCTCGAATTCTGGGTGGGAGAACGAGGAAATGATATAAAGGGGAAAAATGACAAATGTTCTGTGAAGAAAAATGAAAACGCTTGTAAAAGCCAAATAGGCAAAAATTGCCTAATAATACGACACCTTTTCACGATGCTCAAATTACTTGAGACTAAGTTGTTAAAACGAAACGTCATTTTGGCGAACTCTGAATTGGTTTAACTAAAAAGATATATTGGGATAGAAGTATTGCATTTTTCTCATAGCCAAAAAGACTTTTGTCAGTAGATGATAATTTTGTTTTGTGAGGGAAATCTGGAAGTGAGGGGCAAAAGCATGGTCAGGTCCAATCTCTGTCATACAATTACTTTCTATGCAGAATGACAACGAATTGAAGCTGCTTGTGATATAGTAGAACCCGAGACCACCTAGGTCCATGCAGGGAGTCGTATTGGACTTTCTCAAGGCTGTTTAAATTCTTGAATTTCATTTAATTTATGGACATGTCTAACAAGTTTCTTAGAACAAGCCTAACATATTTGATCATGTAGCTTTCTGTTTCCCAGCTGGAAAAAAATTAATAGAAAAGGTGAGAAGTATTTACTTGCCAGCATCTGTTGAGTCACAAAACCTGGTATCTTTTTGGAATGTATTGGGATTCCCAATTATCAGTCATGACATTGGATAAACAAAGAGCCAAACAAGTTAGCAAACTACAAGATAAAGATTTTTTAAAAAATCAGGCGATTTGACAATAGCTTTGCCAGTTTCACCTTTGCTAGTGCTTTTGCTTCATTCTGTTTTCAGTTTTATATTAGAAAAGTGAAGTGCAAGCTAAATACCTGATTTGTTTCATGCTGGTGCCATTACTCTGGGACAGACAGACATCTGTATGGCAGGAATGAATAGAGAATTATTTAAGAGCAGACTGGTGATTTTTTCCCAAGGGAAAAACGAAACAGATGATGTTACCAATATCAGGGAAAGCAGTTTGTTTTACAAAATTACAAATTGTTGTATTATCTTTCATTATTATGTGATGGAATGATCTGAATATTTGCTCCCAACAGTACCACATTGCTAAATATAGCAAAAGATTGGGATTGTTCCATTTTGATTTGCAAACTCACTTTACAAGAATTTAGCTTCTCCATGAATATGTGTTATTGTTTTGCATGAAAATAAACAAGCCACTTCTCTAACTGATTAAATATATGCAAAAGCTGGCTTTATTTAATGACTATTTTAAAGATTTGTTAAATTCACTTAGGTACCCTAACTTCTAATGGAAAAAAATAGTATTGATGACAAATTTTTTCAAATTATATTTGACTAACTTGTTCAGAAAAACATGCTTCTTATATTCAACAGAATTCATATAAAGTCATTATGCTTTATATGCTGCATGATTTTGACAAATTATGAAATCATTTGTTTCTATAGGAAGATGATAGATTAACAGTTCATGTGTAGGTAGCTCAGACCCCTCTTTATAAGATGCAGTAAAATGTTATTCTCGCATTTTGATCTCTGTGCTTGTTCAGTAGAAAATATAGACAGAAGAAAAGAAAGGCAACAAATATAAGGCCCAGTGCTATCGGAGATAACTATGCTCCACTGATATGTCTAGTCCGGAGGTCAGTTACAAATAAAATCTGTAGAAAGGAATTATCCCCAAATTTCCTCGTAGCATTATATACTAAGTATGTAAATTCAAAACATCAGTAACTGCACCCGGCAAATATACTTCTGATCAATGTGTCAGAAAAATCAGGCAAAACTTGGCATGAAGTAATCTCTGCCATCAACTCAGCCATCTAAATCCATCTTTTTTTTTTTAAATAAAGCGCAGATTTTATTAATACTTCCAGTTCTAAACTGATTTTGCGGAGAATCAAACGTAATGCAATGGGCAGTGGCGGATTAAGGCTCGCTGGTGCCCTAAGCACTGACAAAACTTGGTGCCCCCTCCTTTGCACACACTGTACAAATGAAGCCATATTCTCAACATGGTGGTGCCCCCTTTGGGCCTGGTGCCTTAAGCATGTGCTTGTCTGCTTTATGGTGAATACATCACTGGCAATGGGCACACATCATGCAGGGCACGACTCTGTTGTTTTTCATTTCTGGAGAGCTGCAGCAGAATCTATGCGGGATCCTGGGTGTTACTGCTTTGTCTCGAAAGTTGATCTCTGCTTTTTCCATTCCATCTCCAGCGCCAGCTAAGGCACTTCAACAAGACCCGGAAGTAGGTAATGCACAGAAATTGATCTAATAATTTTTCAACCATGAGTCGTTTAGTTCAGTCTGCGCGTCAGAGGTGTCAGACCAGGGGTCTTCAACCTTGTCAGCTTTAAGATTTGGGGACTTCAACTCCCAGAATTCCTCCTCCAGTCATGTTAACTCAGGAATTCTGGGAGTTAGCCCACAAGTCTTAAACTTGCCAAGTTTGAAAACCTTTGTGCTAGACGTTTTTCCCCCACCCTATGGTTTGTCCTAGAGCGGACGCTGGAATTTCCGGTAACTCGACACGTCACATCCGGACGGTCCTGAGATGCCGGTAAGAAACGATTGTCCCGGGAAAAGGCGAGAGTTTAAGCTCCCTCCCTCGCTCTTTCCCGGCACGGAGAGAAAGGACGAGCGAAAACAGCCGACGGGGGAACGCTGTCGCGGTAGCGCCCCCGTTCCTCTCCTTTTTCTTCCGGGAAATCTTGGGAAAAAGCCGCTCTTCCTTCGCTGGCCTCCGTGTTGTGGTAGAGGCCTCGCCGGCCTTGGCCTTGCCGTAAGAGACCAGATGCGAGGAAGGTCACTCTCTCTCGCCTCCCAGCGCCCACCGAGGTTATCTAGACCGTACGTACGGGGTGGATTTGGCCCCTTTGGTGGACCGGCTGCTGCCGAATCCTCAAGCTGGCCTAGTTAACTGACAATGCCGCCAGCGTTTTGCTGGGGATTGAGTGGCGCGACCTGTTTGGCAGTTCCTAAACTGCGCCTTTGTAGGAATCGCCGACAGCTGTTCAGTCAGAAAAGGTCTAGGGCGTAACCTGCTTTGAAATCCCCGAGGATAGCGGCGACCTATATAACTCTGGCCGGGAGATGTCTTGCTTTGTATTAAGAAAAGGTCAGACTAATTTCCCAAAGCGTTTATGATCTGTCAGTGGTTGGGAGACCTATGAAAGAAAGATGAGGCCATTCATACAAAGGCCACAGATAAGTGAGCTTGAAACAAACTTCATTCCCTTTGTGGTTGAGAGGAGTTAAGGACACAGGCAGAAAGAAGAACTGAATGTGCGGTTTGTAGTGGATCATCCAAAATGTCACACTTCGGATTTAAAATAGCAAAACGGTACCCATCCTTTCCGAACCGCCTCTTCCCAACTATGTTGCCAAAATGAATAAACCTTGTACAATCAGGATTGGAAGGATTGTGAATAGTTCTGGCACCTGAAATCTCAAAATTATGTAATGCCAAGTTGTGGGGGATTTGCATCTGATTGCTTTTAGATCTTTTACAGTTCTCGTATTCAATAAAAGTATATCCTGTAAATCTGGATATATTAAATCTGCCCAGGATTCTTTCAGTAATTCTCTGCTTTATGAAAATAAATCGCGGGTGATATTTGCTACTATTTGTAATCAAACTCAGTCCTTTGTTCTCTTATCCAGTTATATGGTTACAATTTTATTTTGTGATCCAGGTTTTAATGTCAGATCTGTAGATGTGTATGGCAGTGTAATGAACTGTAATATAGTGAAAGGGAGAGGGAAACAGTAGATAAAGTCATTACCATGGCACTTCAATCAAAAATGGCATTTTACTGAGGCCATCTTAAGCCTAGCAATGTTCTTTATTAGTAGGGACATGCAGAGAACTTAACTGAAGATATCTGGTGGTCCTTGAATGGTTTTAGCATAGTTTTAAATATAGAAAACTGTGATTTCATACTGATAGGACTATAGTTTCCAACTATAAATTGGAAACAAGGGAGAATGAACTTTAGCATCTTAAAAGCTGTTTTTTAATATTTGGTTTCCAGGTTTTAGTTTCCAGAAAAAAACTCTAACCCCTTAAAGATGACTATTTTGTAAAGTAGGTAGGAGTAAATGTACTCAAAATCCTACAGCGAGCCATTGTACAGAAAATATTTATCTGTGGGAGAGGAACTTTATCTGGGTCTTGATTCTAGTTAAAAGTGTGCAGTGTAGAAATAGATACAGGTTTATAAGAAAACCAGTGCAGTTATGCAAAATGTACATGTTTATGCTTTATAATTTATTATATTATAATGGAGTACTATATAACTGTTGCATAATTAGTTAATGTTTCTTCTTTTTTCAGATTATATTGAATCACACTCTGTTATCTTCTCGGTTAAGATGACCCTCACTAGCCTGTGAGGCTGGAATATATATTTACAGTGTAAACTGTTCATGTTGATCTCCTAAACGTATGCCTTACCTAGATCTACTTTTGGAGTTGGAAACTTGAATCGATGTTATCAGATGAGTTAGAGTCTAAACCAGAGGTTAGCACCAGATTTGCATTCCTGATCATTGATATACTTTACATGTTTGTACAGTATTATACTCCAACATTATTCAACCAACTACTGTAGATCTATGAAGTGTCATTTGAAAGTATGTTGATTTAAGAAGTCAGTATAGTACATTTACTTAGGAATAATCTCTAAAGAATATAATTGGGAAAAACCCTCAATAAATTTATGTAGAATTGTACATCAGACCTTTATTAGAAAGTTGTTCTTGGTGCCAGATGCAAAGTACTTTTCTTTCCATGGGTTATTTTTTGTCTATAGAACTTGACTAATGAACTGGCATTTTGGCAAATTGTTGCATTAAAAGTTTCAGAAACTATTAACAGTATGTGCTGGGTCTTGTAGAAAGGAGCTTGAAAATGCATACTGTAAAACATACACATTATGTTCTGTAAAACATATATGTTAAAATGTTAAGTGCTGAAGGCAAGGTGTTAAAACTTTTGTATTATGAATTCTTCCTTAATATGTATGAGGATAATATTTGGACAAGTACTGAGAATTGAGTTATTAGTTTTACAATTACTGCTAAGGGATTTTATAAGAAATAAAATGTTTTTATAAGAAATAAAAAATAAGAAGTTAATAGAAAGGCAGGTACTTGAATTGTGTTCTGTAGGATTTCTTCCAAAACACTAGTAAATGTCTTGGTTCAACTTTTTATGTTTTGTCCAATTACATATATTCCATATATAGTTTAACATATTGTCTTTGCAGCAAAATTCCTCCTACGCTCCAATAGTCCCTTCTACAAAATTGCTAGTTGGTATGAATGTCTGTGGCATCATCCCTTCCATGCCAAATATCAGATTAAGGGAAGGTTTCTATTGTTGTGATTGAGATCAAACTAATTCAAATGCTGATATTTTCTTTCTGTTGTGCTGCAAGTATATCTCTGTGTACTCCTGAGGAGCTATTGCCAGTAACTGTTAGCAGTACTGAATTTGATTCAGTATATAGTTGCTTCTATATTTTTTTGATCTGCACTGCAAGTAGAAAAAAAAAACCTTCCTTCTTGCTAATGTTTAGTGGACTCTCCATAGCTGATACTTGTTTTTTTAATGATATACTACTTAAGCACATCACATGTAATTTTGGGCTGCATTATGACTACAATCCCATAAAAATTATTGGGTAAGTCATGTAGATTGCATTGTCTACTGCAGCTGTTCATTAAAATTCAGGAGTGGTTCTTACACAAAAAAGTAATATTGGTAGTAAATACAGCCAGAGAACAAGACTTGCAACATCTACTGCTGTTGTATATGAGATAACATGCATTGTTTAATAGAACAGTAAAATTTCAGAATTTTAATAGTTAATACTGCCATGTGTAGAATTTATGTATTTTTATATTGGTTCATCTTTGAATGATTAAACGTTATATTTTGTTGTCTTTATGAAGTAATTTTTATACAGGTATACTTGATAAAGGATTCCTGTTTCATTATTTTTGCAATTAACATTGATGAACAAGAGAGGTAGTATTATATAAAAACATATTATTGTCTTATTTACTTCTGCCTTAACATCTTTGTTTTGTATTGTTTTTTCAGTTGCTGGTTCAGTTTGTTCAGAACACATCTATCCCACTAGGACAGGGGCTTGTGGAATCAGAACCTAAAAATATTACCTGTCTATCTCTTCTTCCCGTTACAGAATCCCCACAATGCAACAGGTTGATATTGCCAGGTAAAAGCTGAAATCTGACAAATTCTAAAATTATATTATGTTTTTGTAAAATTAATACTGTGTACAATATCATACCTTTGGAGGATACAGTCATTTCGAAGAAATCTGTTGTGACTAGAATGTTTTGATGTAACACATTTTGATAATATGCTTTACACGTGGAAATTGAATGGTAATATCTACAAGAAGCTGTTGGAGAGATCCTCTGGTGGCTTGAGGTCCAGTATGCCAATTATATTTGACTTCTCATCACAAGTCCAGGTTCTGCTGAGGATGCCACTGAAATCCTGCCTCAGCACCTGGAGGCTGTGAATGTCTGTGTGAGAGAGAACAAGTTGAAATTGAAGTCTAGCAAAATGGAGATGTTGTTTGCACCTTGGGGTTTTCTTCTGACTCCAGTGATTATTGATCACTGGCCCATGACTTAGGGAATCCTCATGGACATGTGGCAATTGCTATAGCAGCAGATGGAGCATTTTTTTGAAAGGGGGGGGGTACTGTAGTCCAGCTTTGAATAATGCATCAGTTCTGGTTTTCCTTGGATAAGAGGAACTCGTGACTGTAACTCACGCCTTTATTACTTTATGTCTAGATTTCTGCAATGGCACTGACTTTAAGAATCATAGGAAGCTTCAGTTAGAACAGTGTTATCAGTATTACCCAGAGACAGCTGTATTCCGAGCCCTGTGTTGGTGGCTGTAACTCTTAGTACAATTTAAAATGCTAATATTAACCTTTGAAGGCCTCTATGACTTGATGCCAGGAGTGCATTGCTTTTCAGGATCTGGCTCAAGTGTTATAATTCTGTTAGGAGAAGTAGAAAGGGAGGCTGATGCTCAAAACATTTCTTGCTGCTGCTGGTAGTGGCCCCTATAATATTCTCCTGCATGAAATTAGATCTCCCCTCTGTTGGCTATGTTTCATAAATGGTGGGGACCAAATTCTTCTGGATGGTATTTGGTTCATGATATGTTTTCATATTGGTATAGTATGTTTTATGGTTTTTAATGACTTGTATCTCATGACTTGTATTTTTGCTTGATTGTATCTAAGCCTCTGAGAGTCTGTTGAAATGTAGAAATTTGATAAATAAGATGCATGTGTCATAAGAGATAATTCTGGCATATTTTAACATAATAGTGTGTGTATCCAAAGGACACTGGCTTTAACATTGATTTTATAATAAATGTACTGATGGCTCTAAGTTAGATGCTTTTTAAACTTTCAGATGATTCACCAAACCACATTCACTCTTCCAAGCATGCTTCTTCTTCGGCGGTTCTGCGAAGTCTCCAAGTAAATGTTGGCCCTGATGGTGAGGAGACAAGGGCACAAACCGTACAGAAACCACCTGACCTTCTTCCAAGTCCTGATACTTCTACCTTGTTGCAAGATCTTCAGCCTGGTGATAACACTTCCTTTATTCTCCTCAATTTAACACGGACAGGTAATTTCCACGTAGGTAGATCAGTTTCTACTATAAAGAAACAAGATGTAATATTTGAGATTCACTGCTTTGAAAAGTATGGTGAAGTTTTTTCACATAAAGCACTGTGGAGTAGTATATAAGTCTAAATGCTAACAAGTAGTTTGGCTTATCTCGTTCGTTACTTAAGATAACTTCTTCTCTAGGCTTAGGGTCTTCTTCAGATCATCTGGTATTTGTCCAGGATGGAGCAGTTGATTCTGGGAACAATTTCTTTGCGAATAATAGCACAGACAGCAGTACCCCATGGTTTTTACGAGTACAAGAACTGGCTCATGATAGCTTGATAGCTGCCACCCGAGCACAGCTCGCTAAGAATGCCAAAGCAAGCAATAATGGTAAATTATTTTTATTACTCTCTTTGCAAAGATACAAATTAAAGCAGTTCAAGATACTTTTCGTAGAATGATCACTCGTGTTTATTTTTTTATTAATATTTCTTTGTAGCACTCCTTTTAAAAATAACTTTTATAGCAAATGTTACAATTCTTTAAAAAATAGAATGTTATTAACTAGAAATATAATAGTAGTAGTGACTTGGTGTTACTTGGTATTATGAAATATATTTAATTTTACAGGCTTGCGTCACTCAATGTTTTTTATTTGTCGGCATTGTTGTTTAATTGTAGGATTTTTCTTTCCAGGAGAAAATGTTCATGTTTGTTCAGGAGAATCACAGCCAAAGGAATCCAGCCCCATTCCACACCTACCGCGGGGAGAAAAAAAATTGCAGTGCACTGTTGAAGGCTGTGATCGAACATTTGTATGGCCAACTCACTTCAAATATCATCTAAAAACCCACAGGTATACAGATTTTCTAAGCCTGAAGTTTATCAGGGTTACACACACACACACACACAATTTAAAAAATCATTTTAAATTTGGGGAGAGTTGGTCAAAGTAAGAGAGCTAATCTCTATTTTGTAAGCTTATCCAGAGCATTTGTTTAAATATTAGGTTTGAAAGAACTGGCAGCTGCTTTGATCTATAATTCACTGGCCTGAATAAGACTAGCATTGCTTTTATTATATATATGCCCAAAAGGAAACACATCAGCCAAACAAGTGGAAAGACAAGCAATTGGTAAAAGAAAATGTCCTTAAACATAGCAAAAGTGAATACATTTCAAGGGATTCTGATCCCCTTTCTCGAAGGATTAAAAAAGCAATTGAAATAACATTGTCAACAGGAACTTATGACTTATTGTGGATACATTACTTAATTGTTTTTAATCTCTTGAGATATTCCCTCAAAAAGTATTGGGAGTTTTAATATAATAAATAAAATATTCTTTCCTTCTGTCACAATTTCTTCTTTACTTTCCATTAACTTTGACTGTTTTTAACTTAAACTTTTTGATAAAAATGTGACATATTTTAAATAAAAAATGTCTTTGTGATTTTGGTTGGTTTTTTTACATTAATTAGTGAGTGTAATACTGTTTTCTAGGAATGATCGTTCCTACACATGTCCAGCAAAAGATTGTGGAAAAAGCTTTTATGTCTTACAAAGATTGAAGGTGCACATGAGAACACATAATGGTGAGAAACCATTTATTTGCTCTGAACTAGGCTGTGGAAAGCAATTCACAACAGCTGGGAATCTGAAGAATCATCTGCGAATTCACACTGGTATGTTTTTTCAATCTATTTTGGAAAAATATTTTTCCTTTATGAATATGACCATCTTTCATGAGGTGCTATAAAAGTTTGCATACATATTCTCATCAGTAAACATGGCTCTTCTTTTCAGTCCCATAGAAAGTTTAAGCGGATTTAAAAATAGATTCATAGAAAAAAGCTAATAATCAAATTGCAAGATGATCCGGGCAACAATGGGCTTTGTAACGAATATATTTAGACAAAATAGATCATAGTGGAGGAAACTTTGCTGGAGAAGGTGGTTTTAAACTTAGAAGAAAGACAGAAGCATTTTGTGGGCAAATGTAGAAGATTCGCTGGCAAGATTCAAAAACTTATTTCTGGTTGTAAGCAACCTATGATATAAAACAAAATATCTCACTGCAAAAGAGAGAACCCATTACTGGTTATTTGTGTGAGAAATAATGTAGATCAGAAAATATAAGAATGTTTGCAATGATAAGCTGTAATATGTGAGTGGGAGAGTGAATTAATCAGAAGAGGAATTACCTGTGAAAATGAGACATTTTAAAAACAACCTAGAAATTCTTTATTGAGAGACATGCAGTACATTACACTATTTTGAAGGTAAGAGTAATGTGGTCATAACACATCTTACTGTGCATACCATTTGTTTGTGTAGGCATTCTGATTGATTACATGAATGATTATGGGATCCCATTTAAGAATATACCAAGAATGAAAAATTGAACATTGTGTATATTGTAGAGATCTTGGTAATAAAAAATACCATAGATGGTACAAATACTACAGTAACAAAATCCATACAAAGTAAATTGCTGTTTTCCATTTACATGGTCTTTGAAAAAATGAAGCAAATAACCTAATTATAATTTGATATAACACAGGGGAAAAGCCTTTTTTATGTGAGGCCCAGGGCTGTGGTCGTTCCTTTGCTGAATATTCCAGCCTTCGGAAACACCTAGTTGTCCATTCAGGTAAGGACATTTTATTTCTTCAGATGAAATTCACAGAGCAGAGAGTATTTATTGGAGATAGCTATATAATTTTGAGGTCCTATTCCAGGGTCTCTCCTTTTTTAAAAAAAATTTCCTAGCCTATTCATATTATATCTCACTCAGTCTTCAAGCATGTAAAGTCTCTAGTCCAGACCCACGTTTGGTAGATTAAAGATCACAGATGATACAGATTCACAACTTCAAATTATGAACATTTTCTTGCAAAACAAGGCTTCGGACTTGACAGCATTTTTAGAGTTAATACTTTATATTGACTGAATTTTACTGATACCAATCTATTTGACCCATAATAAATATTTAACTTTCTGTTTTACATGTTTTTTCTGCCTTGTTTCAGGACTAAAGCCACATCAATGTCAAATTTGTGGGAAGACATTTTCCCAGAGCGGTAGTAGAAATGTACACATGAAGAAACATCATTCGAGGGTTGAAACAATTAGCAATAGGCAGCATGAGCAAACAGGTAAGGACTGAAATAGAAAAACCTAACATGAGTTCCCCAAATGTTGGTAAGAAATTGAATCCATAGGAATACCAGGATCAATGGATTGATGACAGTTAACCCCCTTGAGCATTTGGCAATGAAGTTGGGTGAATTTTGTGGCTTTTATGTTTTGGTGCTTACTGCTTTAACCAGAGTATTACAGATTTATATACTTAAAGTGAGTTTTAATTTTTTATGCTATCCAGAGTCATTGTTATGAGACAAGTAGCTCTATAAATGGTATAATTAATTAATTAAAGTGGCAGGATAGAATTCAAAAGTAGCACAAGTGTATTCTATGCAAACTATACACAAGAATCTGATCTATTAACAGTTAAAGCAAATTGATGCCAAATAAGCGTGAAGGAACTTCAAGTAGGAGGCTGGACTTCGGTCTTTCCAGGAGTGTAGGGACTTCAGACTGATGATATGTTTGACCTCACCTTCTGATTCAGCCTGGTCATTTCCTACAGTAAATAAATTTGGGCTGGGCTGGGCAGGAAGTTGTAGTGTAATTACCCCTTTAGTACTTAACCCTAGCCTGAAGTATTTCTACTAGATTAATACAATCACCTGAATAAGGTAAACAGAGGTTCTATCAGTTGCAGGGAGCCCTCAACTTATGACAGAGCCCAGAATTATGGTTGTAATTCATGGCAGTTGGTAAACTAGGTGTCCACATGATCGCTTCCTTTAAATGATCCTTTGTGGTAGATAATTTGGAACGCAGGCTGCCTTGAGGTGTGGGAGGCCTGGCAGAAACCTAGGCCCACACTGCAGTACCTCCCCAGATCTTTTATATTACTAAGCAGAATAATACATAGTAATACATATATACTAAGCAGAATAATACATTAATCCACAATTTTAGTTAATCTAAATCTGTATATCATTACAGATATTTACTTATCTGTATAAGTAAAGATATTTACTTATATATACATAAGTATATTATTATACATTTATACATTTACTTATATTTACTTTTATACATAAAAGATATTTACTTATCTTCTTGGAAAAGATACTATAGCATGTTGTTTCTTGGGAAATGTTATGTTTGCATACGTGTCCTTTTTCCACTTGTGTACCTTCTATCAAAAGCAACTTGGTTCTTGGTTGCTGAGCCTCATTTCTCATAGTAGTTCTCACTTAATCACCATAATTGGGACTGGCATTTCAGGCATTGAGCAAATCAACATATCCTGACTGCCTTGCTTAACATGATCCAAAAAGTCTACGGTTGGGTCATTAAGCAAATGCATGAAGATAAATTCTTGTGTCCTTGCTTCACTATGCCTGTGGAGGTACAGGTAGGGAGAGGCTGATAAAGCACAGAGAGGCAAGGATTTTTCGTGTGACTTTGACACGTGTCAATCCCTCTCCGTCCCTCGAAAATTACACGTGATTTTAGACACATGCCCGTATCAGAGGTAGGGATCCTTGCTAAAATCACAACTGGTCACAAGTGACACACATCACAATTAGCTGACGATGGGGGTGCATGCAATTTTTCAAAACAGTCAGAAGTACTTTGCAGGCCCTAAAGTACCCTTCTGAGGCTGTTGGTANCGATGGGGGTGCATGCAATTTTTCAAAACAGTCAGAAGTACTTTGCAGGCCCTAAAGTACCCTTCTGAGGCTGTTGGTAATTCAAAAGCTGGTTCAATGAAGACTACCTATACCCTCTTAGCATTCAATTCCAGATGCAGTGTCATTGGTTTAGAATGTATGTCCAGTCCTGTTTCCTTCTGGCATGATTACCTTAATCGGTCATGTTTGCAAAAGAATGGATCATTTTGACACAATATTTCATTGAACATATAATTAGTCATGTACTGAGTATGTTGATAAAAGTTATTTTTCTGCTGAAACATAGATGTTCTTGTATTTGAGTACATGGCATTATCCTTCGATGGCATGTCTTTTTAATGGCTAAAACAACATTCAAACAAATGACATCAGAGTAGTTATGGATTGCAAAAATGGACATATTTTTTAATGAAAGTAAAATGCATTGAATAAAGTATTGAAATTTTATGGCTTTAAAATTTAATTTGTGAAAACAAAATTTCTGTTTTACACATCTTTGAAAAACACTCTTATAGTCTCCTTATAAAACTGAACTGTTTGAATTATGCACACATCAACATTTACCTGTTGCTACTATCCCTTCATCCTCTATCCTTCAGAGAAAATCTTGTGAGCAATAATACGGTATAATCCTCTTTTCTGGACTCTTAAATAATATTGCAGACCACAGTAAATTAATCAGGTGATGGCTTTTTTTTAAAACCCAGAATCACTAATGGGCAGTAGTTTGTTGGAAGAATCTGAATTGGACAGTAAGAGCCTGGTATCAATGAACTCTCCATCTAGCCTTGTTGAATCTTTGCATTTGCCAGATCCAGAATCAATGATTGGTGTAAAAGAAGGTGAGAAAATGTTTGTCTAATCTAAAGGAAGCTGTGTATAAAATGAAATCAAAGATGAAAATAGATAGTCTTGTGTTTTTAATAGCATAAAATTAATGGAGTTAATAAATTAAATTATAATTTTATAAATTTATAATTTATAAAAAATAAATTAAATTATAACATAATTTAATGGAGTTACATGGAATACAGGCAAATATAGCATAGAAAGATTAACCATAATGGAAGAAGGGATGGATTTTAAAACTTCCTTGATAATTGTGTAGTGATAGTGGAATAATTTTGAGCTGCCAATTTTATTCAATGTCCTTTTGAGAATCTGACGAGAAAAGAAGCATGATAAATGTAGTCTGTACCTTGAAAGCAGATGTCTCATCTTAAGGCTGGGTGCTTTATTTGGGATGATCATTTAATATTCTGTAGTATTTTACAATCCATAGGACTGAAGTATGAGCTTGTGAATTCTTCGGCAATTCATTTTTTACCTGGTCTGGTTGATATTAATGCACTTTATAGATTGTTTAATGTGACCTTGTGAGTTGGGACATAAACTGGAAATACTTGATAGTTCCAAGCACAAGTTGCTACTGCTTAATTATTAAATTTATTATTAAATTGTAATCTGATTGTCAGAAAGCATAATTGTACATAAAATGTTAGCTTTCTTTAGCCTAAGATAAGCTATATGAAGAATGTTGAAAAAAGGATTTATCCTTTGCTGAAACATGTTTTAATGTATTTTTTTAATTTGAAATTTTGTCCACTACAATAATGAAAAGCACTATTGGATTAGGGTCTGTTTGTTTGTTTATTTATTTATTTATTGCTATATGTTATGCAGTGGCAACATAACAGTTCTAACACTGATGCCAAATGCATCAGTGGAATCCTTATATCCAGTCATTATTTCATGTGGCTGAAATCCTGGGACACTTTGGTGTTCTTGCAAGAGATCTTACATGATTTCAGGCAAAAATGTTGAGATAAAAGACACGTGGTAGGAGAGATGTTTAGTTATTATTAAACGATTCTAGGTGGTGAACAGTGATTAAAAATAAAAGCAGACACATATAAAAGATTAAAATGCAGAGCAGCTGAGAAGAACAGGAGTCATTTCATATCAGCAGACAAGTCCCCAGGGCCTGAGCAGAGAGGACCTTATTGAAGACCAGCAGAGTTGAGATAAACCTGATCTCCAGAAGGACAGTGTTTCAGATGGCAGGTGTTACAGCAAAAAAATCAAGTGTTTTGAGCCTCGCCAGCTGAGATTCTACAGCCAAGCATTCCCATTCTGCTGGATCAGACAGGATAGAGAGAAACAACCAGGGGTATGATCAGTGCTTTCTCAGTATCATACCCAGACTTTTATTCCTACTAAAAGGGGTCCAGAAAATCTGTTTCCTCTTGAGCCTTCTGAAGCTGCAGTATGATCACCTTCTCTATAGCCTTCCCTTGGAAAAATTGGACACTGGATGAAAATTTTCCAGACTAGTTGGGTTAAAGCAATGGCTCCTTGAGGAGAGGGGCACCACCACCTCAAGAGCTAGTGTGAAGGAGGAATTAACTGTTGCCCAAACCCAATCGCATATCCTCTCTTCCATACTGCCTTAATGAACCAGGAAGGGCATAAATCTAACTCAGAAGGAGCTGAACTGACAGCTGTCAGAACCTTGTCCACTTCCTCAGGGCTTAACAGGATCCTATTTTTCCCAGGTAACCATGCAAGACTCACCTCACTGGCCCTGCTTCCACCTGGAGTCCAACAGAGAGCAGTTTTATCTGGCAGATTCCTCACAACAACCTTGTGTTGAACCTCTTAGTTAAACCCTCTTAGACGAGTCTGAATCACTCAAAACAAGGCTGCTGGAGACCTATCTGCAGTTGTAATAAGGGTCAAGAAGTATTTTATATGTTGCTACCCTTACCACCATAAGGTTGGCTGAAACAATGGATCTAATCCTTGTTTGGTTAGATTGGCTCCTTGTTATCTGCTAGACGTATCTCTTCTCCTGCTTCATCTCATTAAGCTGATCCACAAAGCAGGAGAGTTCTGGGATCCACAGGGGAAAAAAGGCTGCTGCGGTATGGTAAGATTCCAAGTCCCAGGAGAACCCTAACCCTTCAGAGCATAGTTCTCTCTGAAATCCATTTGACTCCATTAGTTGCCTGGAGATGATCAGTACAATAAGTCCCTCCTCTTTGTGGTGGGTGGTGATGTCAAAAGAATTCCAAATCTATCTAGGAGTCTGTCCATGACAGAAGAATAGCCAGCGTCTACCCAAAATTCAGAACACCTTACCTCTGGTCCCCCCCCCCCAAAAAAAAAAATAATAATTCAGGCATATGACTATTGTTATGTGTTGTATATGATGTTGCATAAGAGATCATTGAAATCTTGCAAAACATTGCCCGTATAATATATTATCATTGTATAATGATGGTATGTTAGTATTCCTTTTTTAATGGAACTCTCGTGCAATTTTTTTTCTAAATTTCTTTTACGGCATTTACATGGTACACGCTGTACCTGTAGATTGAGATTTTTTTAAAGTATCATTTATTTTTCTGCTTGATTTATAGAGGTTTTAACTGAAGCAGCAGTAAATTCTCTCCATGACGTATCTGATGTGGTTTTGCCATCTCATCACCTGATGCCCATGTCAACATCAAGGCACTCTTACGGTGTATCATCCTTACTACAATAAATTCTTAGGTCTGAAGGTTTTTGTTTTGAAAAATGTAGTGCTAGTCTCTTTAATTTCAGAAAACATTTGCTCCTCCTATGATTGAAGGTAAGAAATTTGCATGTTTTTCTACTGGGGAACCAGGCCATTCTAAAGTGCACATATCCTTCTCACTTCACTCAGAAGATAAAGTTAGGGAAAAAAATCTAATTTCAGTTCCTGTGGGACAAGAGAATTCCCTTTTCCAGTACCAGCTTTTCTTGCTTCAAAAAGCATTCATGCCTACATTTTTCATCTGTTGTCCTTGTGGCAAAGATGACCTCAGCCAGTGATTTCTATTATTTCCTTTGTTTAATATTTGTTTTCCTTTTCAGTTTGCATCAGGAGTGCTGAGCTAAGCAATAGGAATGAATTGTGAATCTCCTAGAGTTGTCTGCAGATATGGATGGCTATAGAAATCAAATAAATATATAAATACATTTCCTAGGATTTTTCTGAGTGGGACTTAATTTCTAAGTATACAACTGAGTGACATATATCTGCCTTCCCATCACGATTCTCTGAGAAAGGCAATATCCCTGCTCCTGAATTGGTGGCCATGGACAACCCACTTTTAATAGCTGGCACATCCTTTGGGAAGCTGAAGAATAGGCACTGGAGTGTATAACAGGTCTTCCCAAATGGGAACGCATAATTAAAACTAACTTTGCAAAGCAGTCCCTTTTCAAAGACCCAATGATTTTTGATCCTCAGAGAATCCTGGGAAATCCATGGCTTCTGTGGCGCAGACTTACATACCCAAGATCTCACATCTAGGGAGAACAGAAATGGCAAGAAGCTCCATTTTGGAGAGTTCCCTCACCCCACGGCTGGAGATGCACATTGGAGGAAAGAAAGAGCATCTCCACTCCTTTGGTGGAGCTATCTCCTGCCTGCTTCAGGGACAAGTACCAGGCTACTTTTGTAGGCAGAAAAGGCGAGTCATTAACTGGAAGTCCTCCATAATGCCATTTCTGACCTAAATGTTTCCTTCCAGACCTAGTGAGAAAGGAGAAGCAGATCTGTCCCTGGATATAAGGAAGAGGACAGTAGCCAGTCCCTGAGTCTATTGCAGAAATCTACTACTCAGTTAATTCTTCAGGACCCTAGACCTAAAAGTCCAAAGCAGTCCATTCCCATTGACCCTCTGGTGGATCTACTGGTGGCCAAGTTCTATGTGTCAGGAACCTCTTCAAGCTCGACCAGATTTGAAAACAAGTTATGAATACGAATATTACTTTTATTACTTTTATTATCAGGCTATAGTAACAGAATCTTGTGAGTCTGAATGCTCATGCTGCCTCCTCCATTTATTTATAAGGTAACTAGGGAGGGCCAAGCTTGAGACACTTCCTTGAATTATATTTCTGCCTTGGACTTGTGCATGTATGCGTGCGTGCACACACATGCAATCACTGTTGAGTTTTTTACCGTTGGTTACCACACCCCTTTTACTATCATACACTGTGGCTAGTGGCCTTCCCCAGACTTCCCTTCCCTGAAGTATTCAACAAAATCTGTGGGAAGTAGAGAGGATGCAGGAAAAAAAAAATTCTCTTTGGCCACCAAACTCTGTACTTTCCCTCATGCAGCTCCATAGCAGAACTGATACGTTAAAGATAAGGACCCCTTCAAACAGCAAGAGGAGAGGAAAATGTAACACAGAAAACATGAGGCAACAGTTTAGCCACAAGGCCTCCCTCATTTTTTGTTTTTGTCATTTGTCATCGGCTGGATAAAACTGCCATTTGAGTTCATACTTATAGAGCATAGGTAGCTCAAACAGGATCTGAACAAATTAGCCAAGGTAATTGCTTTCATGGCTGATGTGAATTTGGACAGTGGTCAATTCTTAGCCAGAAACCTGCTTGCCAATATGAGTACACAAAATGACTTTTTGTCTCCAAATCTGTTATATATGACCCATTCTAGTATAACAAGCTATTCAGAAACTCCCTAGATAATGTTGTTAATTGAGATTAAGGATAAAAACACAATCCTGTCTGATAATCAAATTTATCAGCTTCCATGTAATTATTTTACCCAATTTTTCAACAACCAAACATTAGCTGGCACTGAAATCCAGAAACTAGTTCCAACCATACACTGAACAAGTCCTACATTCATCCATTCTTGTATGAATGTTTTCCAATGAAAAACGATGGCACATTATCCTGGACCGCAAACAAATGAATCACCACATTAAAAATTATCTTTTAAATCCATGATATAGTATCTTAAGAAAAAAAATGCCCTGTGATAGAGACAGATTTACTGGACGTTTCGGTCAGTGGTAACTGACTTGTTCCTCTTTCCCTGTTGGTATGGTACAACGTGACTCAAGGAATTGGGCTTCTTAATAAACAATGATACTCTTCATCTGGCAGGTGCACACAGATGTGCACGCGCACACATACATATGTATGAATAAATAAGATACATTGACTCATTTCATTAGAACTGCAACTATCTTGACTGCCCTTGATAGTAAAGCCTACCTGGAAGACGTCTATAGGGCTGCAGTATTTTCTTTATCTTTTATATAGGTAGTCCTCAACTTACAATTTCATTTAGTGACTGTTCAAAGTTACAATGGCACTGAAACAAGTGATTTGTGAGCGTTTTCCACACTTGACTGTTGCAGCATCACCATGGTCACAAACAAAATTCAGACATTTGGCAGCTGACTCATATTTAACCAACGTCACAGGACACCAGTACACTAGGGAAAACCAGGAAGACTGTTCGTTTCGGTTACCCCTTTGGTCTAAGTCTTAAAAATCATGTTACTAATTTAACAACAGCAGTAATTCACTTAACTGTTGCAAGAAAGGTCATAAAATGGGGCAATATTTACTTAGCAAATGTCTCACATAGCAACAAATTTTGGGCTGAACTGTCATAAGTTGAGGACTACCTGTAACTCTTATACTTCAGTAAAGCAGTCTTCAGGAAGGTACTAAAAGAAATAATTCTGAGCAAAGACTGACTTGATCATATCCTCAGTGACAGCTTTGATATACAGTATTCCACTTTAGAATATGCTGATTTTACTGTGGGGAAATCCACACCAGACTTACGAGAATGTCCTTATCATAAGGCATAGTGTTCAGTTCACCAAGAAAAAAGGTAGTCAACATTTGCATTCTATATGGAGTCTTATATAACTTTCCTGTATTAATTTGTCAAGTATTTTGTGGAATCCCTTTCTGGCTTGGTATTCTGAACTGGGGAAGGGATCTTTTTTATTCCACCCTCTCCCCCCAAGAACTGATATTGGAATTTTCTAGCCCCATTTTTGAAAGAGCGGGAAGAGATACCACTTTAGAATGCTTTGTCCTCACTGTAGAAGAATCTTCATGGTAAGTTCAATGCATCATTGCTAAATATGATATAATTTCACTGAAATATTTGATAGGTTCAGTTTAATAACAATTCTTATATTATCTTAAGATATTTAAATTTTATTGGAGGATTACAACATTCCTTTTCAATATTGCATTCAAGATGGAAAATTAATTTGGTAATCTGATCTATATGATAACTAGTATTTACAAGATGCATTAGCAACTATTCTTTCCCTTTCAACGTTGAATGGACCTCTAATTTCAGGTAGGTTATGCTTGGATGGCTTTAGATTTAAAATATGCACCACCCAAAGTGGTTTTGAGTCAGCATTATAAACTTACTTAAATGAAGGCAAAAGAAAATATTTTAAAAAGTCTGATTTTTTTCCCTCAGATTGTTCAGAAAATTGTTAATACAACTTAATATGTTAAAGTTATTTTTGCTCAGATTCTAAATTTGGATAGGGAATTTTGCTAAAGACTAGTTTTCAGTGTTTATTTAGAAGATAAATGCACAGTAAAGTCTGCTGCAGGGAGAAGTGCAAAGTGCTCAGAAGAATGTGGCATCTGATGATCTGGCTCCTTCTCAATTTACAAATACTCATTTTGGGCAGGGGTCCCAAATTCTTCAGGTTATCAACTTCTTCATGAAATTTCAGATTGTTCATCAATCCCAAACATTCATTATATGAAAATAATTAAGTACTACTTTCATAGTACTATGAATAACTAATAATATTACAAATAATTAGTAACAGCAACAGCGGATAGCCCCATAAACTCTTGGGGGTCAATATTGACCAGTTTGGAAAATCCTGATCTTGGGTAACAAGAAATGTTGCATGGATTGACTAATCCTATTGTTTCATATTTTCTATATTGGTAAAATTGTATTATTTTAAAACTGAGATAAAATTATTCAGTATTATTTGAACTGAACTAAAGAATAAACTACTTCATTCTTTAGAAGTCTGTGCTACAAGTACTAAGAAGTAAAATGAATGCATTTATTTTACAGTTACAGAAGAACAACGAATCTGTGACACTGAATATATGATACTAGATGAACAGGCTTTCTGATGAAATTCCTGGAATCTGCAGTATCTCCAGTGTACTTCTTATGACATGTTGGAGCAGAGGCCTGGACTATGGTTTTGCTTCAGTCAGTGAAAAAAGCTTTGTTTTCTAAGAGAGGATGGAACAGCAGCTATTAATTATGGAGTTAATATTTAATCTGGTGTTCAAAAGCCAGGAGATAATGTTCTTGTACCTAGTTTGAAGCCAGATTTTTTTTCTCTTTTTGAAGTGACCATAAGCTCAATATTATATTGGCTTGTTCTTGGAGAAATATATTTTAAGTAGTAATAAATTCTGCACCAGGGTGTGGCAGTTCTGGTTTTGCTTATTTATAGGGGCAGTTGGTAGTACTCTTTCATCGGAAATTTTTGCCTTCCCATGCTTTGTGCAGATATGTTCACTAACATTGCTTTTGGTCCAAACTGAAGATCTCATACTATTCAGAGTATTGGTCACACTTGCTTCTTGCTGTGATATTTTAATTTCTAACTATTAGGCTTAATAGATTTTTTTTTGTTTTTTTAAAAATCAAAGGTAGAAATTATTTAGTGACATTCTGTTGTAAATAAACTACATATTTCCATTCATGACATGGTTGCATGTGTATTTATTTGATGGCTTTTGAAATGCCCTTTACATTACACAGAAGTTCAGAATGAGTAACAGCTTTAAAAACACAAGTTATATGCAGTATAAAACACTAACTGTGACAAACTATAACAGCAGTTTCCAGGAAGAAAGGCACACATTCAAAGAAGGGGGGTGGGTGGTGAGGCAAGAATCAGCCCAGTTCAGAGCTGACTCCTGGGAAGAGAAAATAGTTTAGGATAGCTACTCCCTAATATCTCCCATGGTATAGCCATTAGGGTAAGGTAGTAAGAGTTTAGCAAGCATATACGTGGTGTAAGCAAATAAAGAATGGAGCTTGAATTATGTTACTTTGCTGTTAAACTAGTCCGGACAATAGTAGAACATTAAAATTAATTTGAAATGAATACACTGACTCAAAAAGAAGCAGCATTTAAGAAGCACGCAGTGGTCCCTAAATTTTTATTCAATTAATGAAGACTTTATGTGCCTCAATAATATACTTAAGAGGGGAAAAAGTGGGATGCAGTACGATTTAGTCCAGTGTTCTTTGCTAAAGCTCAAGTGCGTAAGACTACTTTGAAAAAGATTTTACATTGACATCTTCTGTCTTGGTACTAAAGCCTTTGACTCAACAGCGCATTAAGCAATTTTTGTCTTCATGTTAAATAAATTGAAAATTTTAGATTGCATCTAGGTCTTTTGGTTGAAAGCAGGTGAACTCATTGTAATTTAAAAAAAAAATTGAGAAAGTTTTTCTACTTCTTCTTAGAGTTCCTAATGTTTTTCTACTTTTCTTCCTAGAAGAAATAAGGCAATATTTTCTGGAAGGCTCATTTTTCCCAGTTGTCTATGCATGATAAAGATTACTGTTAGGAATCATTGTTATTTAGGTTGACATCAGTTGGCTTGTAGGAAATGAGCATTTTGTGACTAGCCTTACTTATCAATGGTAGCAATTTTAAATGTGTCTTTAACTTTCAAATGTGTTCTCTGGTTCAAATTGATTGGGATGATTGATGTATATACAACTCTTTTTACCATCTTGGGCAATCTTCATTAAAGCAAGATCTCAAAAATCTAGCATTATCCAAATTTAAATACTTCAAGTCATATTGCTAACTAGAATACATCAAAGTCACGGAGGATATATATATATATATAATATATATATATATATATATATATAAGATATATATATATTATATATATATATAATATATATATTATATATAATTATATATATATATATATTTAGTTTATTATTTCACGTATTTGTATGTGGACTCTTTTGGTTCTTCGGGTTTCTCTCCCATGTAAAATTGGAAGGTACTAGGCAAGTTTTCGATGAAGTCTCCATTCATCATCTTTCAGGCTGTTTTCTTTGGCTCTGTGCTTCTCGAGAGTAATGTGAGCTTGCAGCTGCTTCTTCCTTTTAACTGCTAGTGGAGTGTGACTTGATGGTGGGACTCGGCTGTGTTCTGATTTTGCTAGGGGTGTGTTCCATTGGTTGGGGGTTTTGGCTGTGTTCTGATTGGTAGGGGTTGGCTGTGTTCTGATTGGCTGGGCGGGTGTGTTCTTGTTCTGGTGGGCGCTTGGTTTGTGCCTCAGGTTAGTCTAGTTACTGGGGATTTGAGCTGGTGAGCTGTGTCCTGTTGGTTTGGCTTCGCGTTCGCGTCGTGCCACATCTTCATGGTGGGTGTCAGTTCGCTTCTTGTATGGGTCAGAGGGTTTGAAGGGGTGTGGTGCAGCGCGTACCAGCCTTCTGGGTCTGTTGGGCGTGTCTCATCTTCTGTGGGGTGTTGAGTCTTTTCCTACGTGGAAGGTTTCCAAAATGGTGGTAGGCGGGGAGGTATCATCTCGTTTATTCATGCTGTGTGGCGTTTTTCGGATCTCTATGGCTTCTCGGATTATTCTATAGCCATAAATAGAAAAACGCCCACACAGCATTGAGAATAACGAGATGATATCTCCCACCTACCAACCATTTGGAAACCTGCCTTCATAATAAACGAGTACTAACATGAAGAAAGACACCAGACCCACACCCACGAGTGCCACAACAAGATGCTACCACCACACTGTCCACGTAGAAAAGACTCACACCCACACAGAAGATGAGACACAACACGGACCAGGAAGCCGTTACCGCAGCTGCACCACTACCCCTTCAAGACCCCTCTGACCCATACCAAGAAGCGAACTGACACCAACCATGAAGATGTGGCACGGGACACGACGTGAAGCCAAACAACAGGATCACAGCTCACAGCGTCAATCCCCCAGCCAACTAAGACTTAACCTGAGCACAACCACAGACGCCCACGCTGAACAGAAACATACCCCCAGCCATCAGACACAAGCCAAACCCCCAACCAATGAGAACACAACCCCCAAGCAATCAAACACAGCCAAGCCCCCACCCAATTCAAAAGTCAACACTCCACTAAGCAGTTAAAAGCAAGAAAGCAGCTGCAAGCTTCACAAATTACCTCTGAAGAAGCACAGAGCCGAAGAAACAAGCCTGAAGAGGATGAATGAGACTTCATCGAAATGTTGCCTAGATACTTCCAATTTTTACGCAGAGAAACCTGAATAACCAAAGATCCATCGTTAATATATATATATAATGAATGCAGTCCAGCTTCCTTCGGGTATTATCCCACGTCATTGTTATGCTTTAAAAGTTTGTAGCAACGGGTGTCAGCAGGAATCTCATCTGCCATCATCAGGCTTCTGGTATGGAGTTCGTACTGTGGGATTAGCCTGACCCAACATACGGAACTCAATACAGAAGCCTGATGATGCAGATGAGATTCTGCGAAACTTTGCTACAACTTTAAAAGCACTACCCAATGACGTGGGATAAGGCTACGGGTCCCACTGGCGACGGATGCAAACACGTATGCAAAAAGGACACAGGCGGGACGAGCAAAATTTCGGGGTGGCTCCATCCGTTATCCGCCTCCAAAAAGTGCATAACATTTGCATAAACAGAACGGGAAAAAAACGAAAGGAACGGAAAGGAACGGAATGGAGGTAGTACGTAGCGAGATATTAAGTGGATGTTCGCTAGGGAAGCTTAGCGGATGAAGCAGATGGAGTAGGATGACACATCCGAAGGGCTTCCAGGTGGAAGAAATTGCGAAGCGGACGCATAGCGGAGGAGCAAGATGGTAGCGGATGACGCGGATGCATCATGACGCCTATAGGATACATAGCGGATGCAAAGTGTTCACTTGCGGCCATGCGGGGGATGAAATGTGTCAGGCCTCCGCGGGATATAAAAGGATGTAGCTCGCAAGCAGTTCAGCATTCATGAGGAAAGACGTCTGCACAGACATCTTCGAATAACACCATGGTTATCACCAGGGAAGAAGAGAAAGCCGGTGCCTACTCCTGCCAGCCCTGCAGAAAGAACGAACCACCATCCCACCCCCTGGCACTAACTCTGAAGCTGCTGGTGCTCTGCTTGTGCTGGTGCTTCTGCTGTGCTGCTGTGGTGGACCAGCCCCAAGGCCCAAAGCCCTGCTGCTCCAAGCCCTGAAGGCCCTGCTGCTGAAGGCCCTGCCAGAGGGAGAAGAGGCAAGGGAAGGAGAAGGAGAGAGAAAACGTACACCCTTTCCGAGGAGGCCATGAGGAGGAGGATTGCTAGAATGCTGCGGCTGAGAACGATGTACCCAATTGGAGAAAGGCCACAGACTCTATCGCGACACAAGAAAAAAACAGGGCAGCTTGGAGAGACAAGGCGAGAGCGATGAGCTACACTTTCGAGACCTACTCCTGGGATGGTGGAAAGCACCTGGTACGGGCAAGCTACACCTCAAGAAACTGGGCAGGCCCGCTGTCAAGTCACTGACTGCGGAGATGTACGTCATTGGCCAAGTGCAGCTTCCTGAGGTGAGGTCCGCTACCGAGGAAGCAGCACCCTTCTGACAAACCCTCTCCCTCAGGACAGCCCACAGACAGCCAGTCCTCTTCCAGCCAGGAGACAGCTGCCCTGTCCAAACAGGTGTCTTCGGAGGGACCCCATGCAGAGATCCCCCGACAGCTGCACTCCCCATGCCAGAGACGTGGAGGATCCCGTTCAGAAATGGAGGAGAAGTGGGCAGCCACCAGAGACCAACCCACACCCCCCCAGCTCCACCTCCACAGAAGAGGGCAGAGCAGGCTGGAGGGCCAGAGCCACACTGTCCTGCTGGAGATCAGGGACACAATCAAAACCAGCACAGATCTCTCTTAGTGGTCCACAGCGACATACATCCTCGAAACCGGAAGCCTTTCATCACGATACGTTGATCCAGACCCTCAATGGACTGCCCGAGGCCCAGTACCAGGTGATTAAGGCAGAAGATCAAGCACTTCTGCACAACCCGCCAGGGTCCCAGCTGAATCTGCTCGACCCAGTCCAGGTCTTGTTCCTCCACCCCAGGCGATGTCACAGCCTTTCCACAGTTTCAACAGCCCCTCACGCTTCCAAAGGCTACGAGTACCCAGGACTTCCCACAGCAGAGGGCAGCCCTTCCCATGTCCAGGCCCAGGTTCATCACACGCCACAGACGCCTTCTCTCGCAGCTGCAGACCAGACAGCCCCACTACACTCCTCCCTTCCTCCACCCACAGCCAAGCCCCTCAACCGACAAAGCTGTCATCAGTATTGCGCCTAACAATCCAGGTCCTTGATGAGGGCCTTCTCACCTCATGGGACGTGAGTCAGCTCTCTGAGAGCTTCCTGAACACACCATGCCCTGTTGTACTCTCGGGCCAAGCACCCCAACTGAGCTCAGACCAGCACTCCAGGCACAGCTACCTCCACCAGTCCCTGCCACTCAACAGCTGAGACCAGGGGGACATTGCCTCAGAGATGACTGAGAATAGTGCCAGAGACTAGTTGTTTACCTGTTCACTTTATCTTGTTTTAAGACACTTTACTTGGTTCATTTTGTCTAGAGAGAGTGAGTGTCATACAGTTTACTTGAAAACAGTTATTAATAAAGGTTATCTTGCTATCACACACTTGGTCATTTATTTACTTCATAAAGTGTTGGTTGAAAAGCTTTTTGAAAAAAATAGTCATCCTTTGCATGCTTGGGGATAGGTAAGATAGTTGTTGGGATGGAAGTAAGGATAGTTGTGGAAGGGTAAAGGATAGCTGTGGATTAGGTAAGGATAGTTGTGGGATTTTAGGTAAGGATAGCTGTGGGATAGATAAACCTCCAATGGCAAAGCATAGTGGACTGTATGGTCCACCCTCCCAGCTGCCACACATTTGGCCACCTTTTTTATCAATAACAATTTGATTCATTGGGATCAACACATTTCAAATAAACAAGCTCTTTATTAATGCCCTATTCATTGTAGGGCCACTCAACATACATGGCACAATCTCATCAGTGTTAGGAGACAGGCTCAAGGAAGCATCCATTAACCATCTATCATCCTGTCTTGCCCACTCCACTGCTGCAGCTGCGGGAGTTGCACAGTGTTTCAGGAGGTTCGCTGCTTCTATCCCTTCATGTGAAGCTCTGTTGGGGCCTTGTAATCCACAGTGTTCTATCAGGGTTTAGGTCCTTGCTCCATTCACCAGCCTCCATGTCCCCATACCCTTGTGACGCGTCCACAGGCCTGTTCTGGCAAACAGCTGGGTAGCGGCGTGCACATGAGATTGGTGCAGAATGCAGCAAACTTCCACGATGCTCCTCCACAGTCTGTGGGTATGCTGCATGGTGGTGAGAAGTTACCTGGAAACCTGTTGGCAAGTGCCAAAGCCGTTCTCCACCACCCGTCTTGCCCTGGACAGCCTGTAGTTGAAGATCCCTCTTCATGGTGAGGTATCTGCAACTGTAGGCTTCATGAGGTAGGTTCTGAGGGAGGAAGGCGCATCACCCACGATTGAATAGGGCACATCTTGTGTGTCATTGGTTGGGGGTCTGGGATCTGGAAAACCCATGATGAGTTGCGTTCCAGCCCATCCTTGAGTTCAACTGGCGTTGATATACCCAGTCTGGCTTATCTGAAGCTGACCCGTTTGCCTGAAGCATCGTTGTACATGAACTTGTAGTCAGCATTCAACCATGGCAAAGAAGAGATACTGAAGAAGCCCTATGTAGTTGTAATAAGAGGACCTGGTGGACTGGAGCTTTGCAGGGCCAGTGCTTCCCATCTATGGCTCCAATGGTGGGGAAAGTTCCACCTCTGATATCAACTCTTCGCAACTTTCCTCCAGCCTTCTTCAGTGGTGGGCACTGAGAGGAGCTCCTCCACTGTATTCTTCATGGATGGCCTGCACCACTTCTCTGACCAACTTTGCTGCATGTGTTGTGTGGCACCCTGCCAGGGCATTAAACTGCATGTTTCTGTATGTTTGGTCCAGAGGCCAGGGTGGTGCAGAGTCAGTGCCACCCTTTAATCCAGGGTCCAGGCGGCGACGGAAGTTGTGCTCGCTTAGTCAACCTGGGTCTCAGATGCCTCAAAATTTCGATCAAACATGGCTGCGTGGCATCCTCATGAAATGGCTGGAATGCCACGAGGGTCTTCATTCCTCAGCTCACCATCAGCTTGTCTATCCGTAGTCCAAAACTCCACTCTTCTCCATCCATTGTTGGACCCACACAGCTCTTGACGTTCTTCCTTCTCCTTGCGTAGAAAAAGGTTGAAACAGTCTGAACAGGCTTGGGTTCTGGTGTTGAATGGATCGCAGCTACCATAAGGACTGTGTTATGATCATTGTGCAGATCAATGGATTGATGTGGAAGAGCAAGACCAAGGGTAAGAGGCTCTGGTACACCACGGCTGCTGGACTGATAGGCTGAATCCAGGGGTGATTTCCTCCCCCTTTTTATAGGGAAATGATGCGGTTTTCCACATAGAGATGTCCTTCCAATACTCTAGACATGTACTCCAGACATCCTAAATATCAAGATACATCCCATATACAAACGTTTTCGTCCGTTTTAATGCTTTATATACGAGCATGCATCCTTTCTATTTCCGTCGCTACTAAAGCTTGTGTGGACGTTTCCGATGTTACTTTCGCTCCCCCTCTTTCCATTTTCAGCTGCAGCGGATGTGAGGTGGGCTGCTGCCGGAGAATATGGTATACCTATCGCAGATGCTGAGAGGATACAGCGGACATTTAGACGGGATGACAATGGATGTAGAACATTTGTTGCCCGTATGTGTCACGGAATGTACCATCATTACACGATGGAAAGTTCATCCGCTCAAAAAAGTTTTGTGCACGCCTCAAAACTTCTTGTTGTGGATGAAATTCTCAGTGATGGTGAATGCTCGACGGATAGAGCGTATGAAACACGTATTTCAGTGAGTACACAATGGATGCATCACGTTTTCCAAGCATGATGGCAAGTTTTTTTGCCGTGTGTGAGTGCGTCTCTTTGTGGGTGCACGTGGGACATGGGCTTAATAATATCGGCAAGAGAAGCCTGAACTGCAAGTATATATATATATATTTGGTTTTAAATTTTTCGGCGAATACTTACATGTCCTGTGTGCTGTTCAGCTTCCTTCGGGTATTATCCCACATCATTGAGTGCAGAAGCCTGATGAATGGCAGATGAGATTACTGCTGAAACGTTGCTACAACTTTAAAAGCACAATGACGTGGGATAATACCTGAAGGAAGCTGAACAGCATATATATATATATATATCCCAAACAAAGCTGAATACCCAAACAAAGCTGAATACTATACATGCAAATACGTGTGAAAACTTAAGAAAACATATATGTATATATAATTAAAATATACAATTTATCTTCAGTTATGCAGAAATCTAGTCCTTCATTGAAGAAAAGAATATATTGAAAGCAAATGGAGACTTAACAGTTATTTCTACTTTAATTCCAATCTTTTTAGTCCCTCTTGGGATAGCTGTTTTATGATGTCAGCCTCAGTATCGCTCTGGAATTTGTGATTTCTGTTGATTAAAAGCATTCATTACACTATTGTCGGTAAAAGCACAAAAGCAATCATCCTACTAGCAAAATTAGCACATATGAATCCTTTCTAAGAAGTCAGGGTAGCATAGTTTTTCCATCTTATCCTTTCAACAGTTTGTGACTTAGTCACTCTCTCATTTTATCTAAAGTCAGACAGAGAGGTTTATGATAGGGAAGAAAATTATATCAAGTGCTTGTGGGGTAGTTCTAAGATCATCAAATGTTATGCAGGAGGAATTGCTAATTTATGAAGTTTATTGTTTTATTGCTGGCAGGATAGGAGTGAGACAGTTGCCATTTAAGTTCTCTTGTTATTTTCCTTATTTCCATATCTATTTGCAAAAAATAGAAAGGTAAATGATTATGTCAATGTAGCCTATCAATTTTGCAGACCTGTTGAAGAGATAAGAGGGTTGAATATACCTTGAAATATCTATGGAATATCTGGTTTCATAAACCACAGGCAGAACTACTGGATGAAACTTTCTCAGTAGAATATGGGTCTCTGAATCATGGCTTTTATTACAATCATTAGCCTTTTGGTGGCATCAACCTTACTACATATTTTTTTACTATAGACATACTGTTTCATTTCATACCTTTTTGATTCAAACTGCTGTTGCTTTTCTACTGTATCAGTGGCTTCTCTCCCCTTCTTTCTCACAAACTCTTCATTCAATCCAAATTGCTGCAAGGTATCTTTAAAAAGCTTCTGTGCTCCTTGACAGGCACTATGCTTTGGAATAAAAAGAGAGAGATCTTAGAAACAATTTATTTTACAAATAAATAAAAAATAAAAAATTAATTAAAATTCTTAAACTCTCTAAAATAAGACAGATACACATTTAGAAAATACATTTTAAATAATAGATTTGAGGTAACTTATAAACTCCTCAATTGCAAACATTTACTGTTGTGACTTGTTCAAATAGGTAAGGTCTGTTCTTCACACGCATCTTCATTTCTTCTAGTTCTTTCTTATATTCTCTTGTTCTTTTTTGGCCATTTTGCCTGAAACAAGAATTAAATTTACCGCCTGAAATAATCTGAATTATTGTTCATATATTAAAAAAAAGCTTTGTCCTGCATAATTTCCAAAATATAGGATACTTTTTGTCTTCTAAAATAAAATTGGTCTCTATTTGTCACGGAGTTAACAAATCTTTTTATTCTAATATTGTAAGTTAATATTGTTCTAATACAGTGTAATTCTACTCTCTTTTATTTGTTTACATGCAGTTTTCAAATTGGGAATTGTGCAAAGCAGCCTGTAAATACAAGTAAATAAAGTATAATAATTCTTGTATGATTGCTACATTTTGGGCACAATTGAAAGCCAATCCATCTAAATAAAAACATGTATACAGACATATAAACACATAAACAGTATTAAGTAATCTATATTTAAATATTTTGTTCTCAGTATTGCTTGGTAAATACAATACTGACCAATTTTGCTTCAGTTTTTCTTTGTATGTCTCTTCCAAACTTTTATGTGGGTCCATAGCTTTTGCTCGACAAATCACTGATTTATGTATTGCTTGACATTTTTTTCTTTGTAGCTCTGCCCAGCGAGCTCCTTCATTCTCCTTGTACTTCTTATTTTCTTGGAAGAGTCTATGAATATTAGACATGGCCAATGGAACATATGAATAACCCTTGACTTATGACAGTCACTTAACTGTTCAAAATTACAACAGGCTTAGAATCTGGCCATCATAAATGTTGTATCCCACATACATATACGCCACTGTCACATGACTGCATTATGGGTACTTGGTAATTGTCTTGCCTTTATGACTGGTTCTAGGTCCTGTGGTCATCTGACCATAATTGACTTTTTTTCCTGGTCTCCAGCAAAAAAACTGCCCATTCTGAACAGGCTTGCACATGACCACTGCATTCACCTAATGGCCATGGATTTGCTTAATAATGATGACAATTTGTTTAATGCCCTATTGTAAAAAAGGGTCCAGTCAAATGGGTGCCTCAACTTACTTTCGTGAGCAGAAATATGATTCCAATTGCAGTGATAAGTCAAGGGCTACCTTCATTTCAAAATGAAATAACAAGTGTACAAAAACAAAGAATGAAGTAAAATCTGTTAATTTCTTCGAGTTAAGCCTTTAAAAATAACTTTTTAAGCCTCCCTGTAATGTGCTTGATACCATTCTTTAATTCTTAGCCTTTTTTCATGTAATACAGGATATGTTTTCAAAGATAACCTCCATCAGATTATGATTTGGATTGGAACTAAGGAAACAAAGGGAATGAAGTCAGGATAAGCCATAGCATTGCTACTTGAGCAGCATTCAAATTACTTTTTCTTATTTTCTCCAATTCCAAGTCAAGCTATGATGCAGCTAAGAAAGGTTATGTCATTTTATGGTAAAATGTTTTGAAAATATTACTGTGAATACATGCATTCTTCAACAGTATTTATAAAATGTTATTACTTACTTAATAGCACCTGCCCTCTTTCTCACTGCATCTGTAATATAAATTGGAAATGTATTGGTAGAGAGGGCTGAAAGACAATTAAAAGACCGACTTCTTTGTATTGGAGCCGTAGAAGGTTGCTGAAAATCCTGAAAGCAAAAAATACTTTTGGCTAGTTTTTCTTTTTTAAATTCTGTGGCAAGAACAATTTTAAGTGCAGAGATTCTTTCATATGTGCATCCACCATATGAATATGTAACATTTTTACCATACAGCAAATATCCTTCAAATGCTTTTTACCTAAGTTTCAAAAAGAAAACGTTTTATGCAAAATATGCTGGCTAGCCTTCTCCTTGTCCTACAGATAAAACCTGGAAGCCTTGATAATTATGTGTTTGCTTTTAGCTTAATAATTTATTTTAAATCCTTTTAACAGTTCAGAAGCTGTGCTCCATAGGCCAAAAATGGAAGTAAAATACAAAGACAAAATACAGGTAGTCCTTAATTTACAACGGTTCATTTAGTGACTGTTTGAAGTTACAACAGCACTGAAAAAAGTGACTTATGACACATTTTTACACTTATGTTGCAGCATCCCCAAGGTCACATGATTTACATTCAGATGCTTGACAACTGACTCACATTTATGACAATTGCAGTGTCCCAGAATTATGGAGTCCCCTTTTGCGACCTCCTGATGAGCAATGTCAGTGGGGAAACCAAATTCACTAAACAACTGTGTTACTAATTTAAGAATTGTAGAGATTCACTTAACAAATGTGGGGAGAAAAATTGTAAAATGGGGCAAAACCCACTTACCAATTTTCTTACTTTATAACAATACATTTTGGAATCAATTGTGGTCATAAGTTGAGGGCTATCTGTATCAATAATATTTATAAAAACCATGGGCGTAATCCAAACTAAATTCAGGTACAATATTCAACTATCCAGCAAGGCATTTCTGAAGCCATAGGATTCTGCAATCGTCAGATGGAGAGAAGTGTTTGCCTTGGGAGTTCCTTGCAGATTATGCTAATGAAACGCTATGGCTGTCTCATTTGCCACAAAAAGCTAAGAACAAGACGTATCATAGAGGACAAATAGCCATAGCATTTAGGCCATCATATTTCTCAAGCACACCTTCAAGTCTCAAGCTACTCTTGCTCAAAACTATATAATAAACATTGTTCAACTATCAAACATCTGATAATGTCAGCTAGCAAGATGGGATTCTCCTCCAAAGTACATATTGTTCTGCCTATAGCAGAAGTATAGCCTCTTCTTTTCAATTCTCCCAACCAAACAAATATTTTTATGTTAGAGTTCCAGTGTGACACATAGCAACATCAACATGCTGGCATATTTCTCCTTTAGCATCCACCAGAATAACCATTCCACATTAAAAAGCTGCCTATCTGCTTACACAAAGGAACATTCAATTAAATTAGTGCTATGCCCACCATGGCAGCCATTTTGTGAATCATGAAGCCCTACAGAAATATGCCAAAAACTTGTACAACACAGTGTCCAAATGTGTCTGCCAGTCCAAAATGATTAGAGGGATCCTTTTCTATTTGAAATTACATTAGCATTGGACCTCAAATATAAGCTGATATTGTTATGGCTGTTCTTTCTATATTCCCCAATAGATATATGCTTAATCTAAAACTTTCTCAGCGTTTTGAGAAATAGAAAATAATTGCTTATGCACATGTAGAAATACAAATAAGTTAAAGCAAATCCTTTACCATCATCTTGTCACACATTTTATGTCTGCAACTGAGATTTGCAGTTCTCAGTCTGAATGGTTTATTACGAGTTGTTTCTTTAATTTCTTGTTTGGTTAGTACTTTTCTCTGAAATGCCCAGTACAGTTCTTCAAAATTAGGCACTGAAGTATTAATTCTTGGCTTAAAACTAAAGTTGTCTTGCAGAAAACTCAACTTTTGTTCCCTATTTTTGGAGGCAATTTGGGATTTTTTATCCCTTTGTTTATGGTCAAGCTCATTGGGGGCCCAGGACTCTTCCAATAATTCCTTGGCTCTTAACTGAATACGGATTTTTCTTAAGAGTTCAGCTTCTAGGGATTAAAAAGAAAAAATAATGAACATTCATCCTAGTACAATTACATAAAAACATACAATGGAAATTGCCAAAGTACAATCCTTCTCAAAATGATATTTGTTTTGCCTTTTGGAAACTATACCAAGCAGTATAAACAGCTGGCTAGGAATTTTAGAAAGGCTTCTGATGGAGAAAGCTAATGCAGAAGGTATAATGAGGCTTTTAAATGACAACAGAACAGAAATCTTTAACTCATAAACAACAAAAAATGTGATTATGTGTCATTAAATCAGTGTTGATTCTTTGCAATCACAAACATTTTCTCTGGGTAAACTGAAACCCCCAAATTCAAAATATTAAAGTTGTATAATAGAAAGCTCCTGTGTGAAATATATAACCAATTTGCATTGCATATTTTGTGTTTCTGAATAAAGTGTTTTGCTTTCCCCTCTATATTTGATTTACTTCCTTTTACATTGGACAAGTCTTTATGTTGTGATTGAATAAAAGAGACAAAAGTTAAAAATTAGATTATTGTGGCAATTATTTCCCTTTCACAAATCAAGGGAAATAACAACCATTACTATGTTAGGAAAGTAAAAAATGAATCTTTGCCTAGATGATATCATATTTACCTTCCAGTTTATCTCCAAGCATTGACTCATATGTGGATTTGGGGATTTTCTTCCTGAACTTTGGTACTATTTTCTTAGCTGGGGTTAAAATGTTCAGAAACTGCTGTCTGGGGGCCTCTTTTCTCTTCTCTTCTTTTATCTGAAAGCTGAAGGGTTTTTGCATTGAAACAAGGAGCTCCTTTCTTTTTTGAGTGTCCATTTGTCTACGGATTTCATTCTTTTCCATTATTTCCTGGTAGAGTGGCAGATAGACATGAGCAGGCACAGGTTGTGCTCTAAATTGTTTTTGGCATTCTGCAGCCTCTTGCAATTGCCTTTTGTATGCAGTTGACTCTTTTTCAAGCAATGTCTGTGATTTTAAAAACTGAGGTCTTTGATGAGTTTCTCGAAGGGTCATTTTGAAGGGCTGAGGAATAGTAAAAGAGGAAATCCCGGTAGCTGAGGCACTCTTTGGTTTTGAACAAGACTGAAGGAATGAGTAATGATTTTTCTCATCTTTTGAGCTATCTAAAGTGATATCAGACAAAGAGTTCCAACTTCTTATATCACCACATCTAAGAATAAAATAAACAAACCTTAAGAGAGAGACTGATAAGTTACATTAGATAAATGAAATAAGCTAGCTATAATTAACATTTTCAAGACCGTGTATGATTTTATTAACCATTTCATTAAATATTATTTACAAACTACGATACAAAATATTCCCTCAAAGCCAAAGAATTACTAGAAGACAAAAAAACCTATATCCCTGTAAATCCAACTAATATAGAAACTAAACAACTTGATCAAAAGAAACCGTAACCTAACCAAAAAAGATCAAACCACAAAGAGCAATAGTGGTGAACAGTGATGAATGAAAAGCAGTAGACCCATTCTCCCTTGCTTCATCTTCATCCAATTGTATCATTATCAGGGAATCATGTGACTAGTAACTGCAGTGATTTAATTGAATTACTTAACCACTGTGACAAGGTTATAAAATGGGACAAAATTCAGTTAACTAGATTCTCACTTAGCGACAGAAAGTTGGATTCAATTGTGGTCGTAAGTTGAGGTTTATCTGTATTTATGACAGCTGTATTTTCCCAGGGTCATGTGCTCACCATTTGTAACCTCCACAGCTGGCTTCTGATAAGTAAAATCAATGAGGAAAGCCAGATTTTCTTAACAAGTACATGATTCAGATGAGTTTTTGATCCATATCCCTCCTTGCTGATCAGGGCCTCGGAGGAGGTAACGTGTGATGCATGTACTGGTGCATGCATCCTTGAGAAAAGAGGTGGTTCTGCAACTGCTAAAAGTGTGGTGGCCTGGATCTTCATCACAAAAATCATTGCTGGATCCAGCAAACTTGGACATTTTTCATCCAAGAAAAACCTTTTCTTTTTAGGAAAGATGGTTGAATTATAACTTTCAAGGGCCTCTGTTGTCAGACTGGGGTAAATCAGTGAGACAGCTAGGTATGTTTTTTGTAGACCTGTGACAGGCTTGGATAGGAGAAAGGTGTTCCTTCTTTTCTCCTCAGTGTTCAATACCATTGACTGTGGTATCTTCAGGGGATTAATAGGGAGCATAATGTTATAATGGTTCCTCTCCTTTCTGTAGGGATAGGTTTAATCAGGTGTTGATGGCATGTGTATAATGAGACAACTAGCCTTCAATCTCTGCTTTGTAGAGGTGGGATACTCATAGCTTTATTCTCTCTCCATTTTCCATCACACCTATTTGAAACTGCTGATAATGTAATGTGTTAGCATGGGACCACTATCATCAGAATTATGACAATATTAGTTGCACATATCTGTTTTAGGCAAACCAAGTGATGCTGTCTTGGTGCTTTTTTAGTTTCTAGTAGCTGAGAAGGTTGAATGGGGAAGAACAGGCTTAGACTCAACCTACTTGTAGATTTTCTGTTCCTTAGGATCTAGATCAAGTGATTTTCCAACATTAACTCTGGATAAGGTTGCATTTATCCAATTACAGGCTGTCAGGCACCTCAGGACTCATGATTCCTACTTGGGGAGCAGATGGCACATATAGCCAAGGCTTTTGCACAACATTGCCTTATATGTAATTGTATGTTTCTAGACAAAGAGACCCTGTTTACAGTCACTTAAATTTCCCAGATTGATTCCTGAAATTCATTCTACATGGAGATGCTCTTGAAAATCACTCAGAATCTGCAATTAATCTAATCAAAATGCAGCAGCATATACCGTACAGTCATAGATGTACCTCAATATACCTATGTAATACTGTTACTCCATAACTTCCACTAATCTCGATAGGCAGACGCTAGAACTTTTTATGAGAATTTTAAAGACTGTAGAAAGAAAGAATATAAAAACAATTCATTTGACCAATATTAAAATAATGAGCTGTTATTTGGGGGGATTTTAATGACTTCTTGACTAGGACTGGAAGATAACGGTTATTTTGGGTAATGTTTAATTATAAATCAATTTTTTGAGTGTGACTGAATGTTGATTATTTGAAGAGAAAAAATAGAGAGGGGAAATGTTTAAGAGGGAAGGATGGTTTCAAACTGGGTATAATTTGTGATACTTATGTTGTTATTTCTGATAACCCCTAGGAGACTTTTGCTGTTTCACAGGAAGGGATGAGGTTTTTGAGATGAGATTTTGGAGGTATCTTGGGCAAGATTATAAAGAGCTGTTTGCTTTTATTTTAAGATACACTGATAAGTTCTTAATATTTGATTATATTTACTGGGGATGAAGGTTTTTTCTCTCTCTTTTTTCTATTATCTTTTTTACCTTTATACACCTTTTAATATTTTTATGTTATTTAATGTATCTCTTTATTTTGTAGTTGCATAAATTTCAACTACAGCAGTTGCTCAATATAATCCTTAATTTAAAAAATATTTTAAAAAACCCTCAAGAAGAATCTCTGGAATTATTTCTGAAATGAATGAAATTATATTATACTAGACAACCAGGATCACAGGCTGTCTAGACATTGTATATAATATAGTATAATTAGAATAGATTGGACAACCATTTGTCTGAAATGGTGTAGGGTTTCCTGTCTGAGCAGGGGATTGGACTAGAAGACCTCCAAGGTCCCTTCCAACTCTGTTATTCTATTCTATAATGTGTTAATCCCAGGAAAAAACCCACTCATCTTACCTCAGATCACTCTGGAATTTTATTGGCAGTATCAGTCTTCCATTGCCCTGGAAAAAATCTTCCAGTTCCTTGTCTTTTGTGGATGAGTGATGAGCATTTTTAAGCTTTTCTTGATATAAGAGCCCTAATTCTAACAAACTTTGCCTGTTTTTCCTTTTGAGGTTTTGAAGTGAATCATAAAACTGATCACCTAAACTTGCTATTTCGTCTTGCTGTGGCTTAAGAAAATCCAGTAGCTCATTTCCAATGATGTTACTACTTAGTTCCACTTCTGATTCTGATTCTGACTCCACTTTAATTGGAAATACCTAAGCAAAGCAAAACAAAACAGTAAAACCAAAATATAAAGCAGAGGAAGAACTTTAGAAATGATGTTTGTATTCAAATGGCTCAACCAGGCACTGATTTGATTAATTACTATTTTCCTGCAAAGCAATCTGCTTTGATATTACATTCTCTTTAATGCTGCCACTTCTGTATATGCATACAGGTAGTCCTTGACTTACAACCACAATTGAGCTCAAAATTTTTGTTTGTAAGTGAGACATTTGTTAAGTGAGTTTTGCCCCATTTTGCAACTTTTTTTGCCATAGCTGGTAAGTGAATCACTGCAGTTGTTAATAACAAGGTTGTTAAGTGAATCTGGCTTCCCCATTGACTTTAGTTGTCAGAAGGTCACAAAAGGTGATCACATGATCCTGGGACAATGCAAATATGAGTCAGTTACCAAGAGTGTGAATTTTGATCACGTGACCATGGGGATGCTGCAATGATCATAAGGGTGAAAAATGGTCATAGTCAAATTGTCATAGGTCACTTTTTTCAGTGCCGTTGTAACTTCAATCACTAAAATAAGTGTTGTAAGTCGAGGAATGTTTTTCAGAATAAGACCCTAAATTCAGCCATTCAGGGTTAACAATTAATAATAATAATAATAATATAGAATAGAGTATATTATTCTTTATTGGCCAAGTGTGATTGGACACACAACGAATTTGTCTTGGTGCAAATGCTCTGAGTGTACATAAAAGACACATTCGTCATGATCAAGAATCATGAGGCACAACACTTAATAGTCACAGGATACAATAAGCAATTAAATCATACTAGGAAACAATCAGCAGAAATCGTGCTACGATATCTGTAACACCATCAAACATCCAGATCTGGATGTTTGATGGTGTTACAGATATCATCACTGATTGGAAGCTGTTCCAAGTAAGGCGCCTTCTGCCATTGTTATTGTTGTTGTTATCATCCCAGGTTCTTGGTAAGGATAGGTCGACAAAAATGCCAAATCCAGTCTGAACATCTGGCTGACTGTGCAATGATCAATAATAACAACAACAATGCTTGCATTAACTAGATCCAATGTTATAGCTGGTACAACGTTATTTTTCCAGCCACCGCGGGTTTCCTCTAATGCAGGGGTCCCCGACCACCGGGCCCAGGACCGGTACCGGGCCGTGAAGAATAATCGTTATTAATATATATATATATATATATATGTTTTCTGAGGTTTTCGAGGTTTTCGCGAGTATTTGTATGTGGATCTCTGGTTATTCGGGTTTTCTCCCCGTAGAATTGGAAGTATCTAGGCCAACGTTTCGATGAAGTCTCATTCATCATCTTCAGGCTTGTTTCTTCAGCTCTGTGCTTCTCAGGCTTACTCTGAGAAGCACAAGAGCTGAAGAAACAAGCCTGAAGAACTTCATCGAAACGTTGCCTAGATACTTCCAATTCTACGCGGGAGAAAACCTGAATAACCAGATATATATACTATTGGGGAAGAATTGATTTTGTCGGTCCTCGAAAAAGTGTTTCTGCGTGAAACTGGTCCCCGGTCCAAAAAAGGTTGGGGACCCCTGTTCTCATGGCATCAGCTAGGATGGTCTCCAAGGGCGTGGCTATCGCAGCGAGAAGAAACGTGGCAAGGACAAGCATGGAAAAACACCAAGTCGACTGAAAGCAGCTTCTGCCACGAAACCATCCACCATTCATCTTGCCGTGCGTCTGCTTACCCGTTGTGGTTCTTCCGGCGGAGGCTTTGCTTGGGCTCCATTCGCAACTTCCAACACCGTCATGTCTCTTCCACCCCCGCTACCTTCGCCACTATTAAACAGCTCCACGCTTACCTTGCTGTTAATGCCCTGGACCAATGAACCCTCTCCCTTTTTTGTTTTCTCACGCATAGTGGCCAATGATAATGGAGCATGCCCTTACGCTCCCGCCCCTGACGAGATATCATTGGACAGATTCCGTTAACCTGTCCATTGTCATGGCAATCCTGAAAGAGGTTTCCGGTAACGAGTGGTTGTTACGAGAGACGGATTCGTCACTTCCGAAATAATGGCTGCCGTCGCGGGTTTATTGTCGGGTCGTGGGGCCGGATTGTACCGCAGGAAGGGTCTCCTTCTTCTCCTCGCAGGGCCTGTGGGCTCTCTGTCGCGGCAGGGTTCAGTGAGAAGCAACAGCTCCAACGCTGTATACGATGTGGTGGTGTCGGGCGGTGGCATGGTGGGAGCCGCCATGGCTGCTGCTCTGGGTATGAGATTTGGCAATAAACCTCCCTTAAAAGGCACCCAGAAGTCTGCAAGAATCCCTGTTTATTTAAGTCTCCACAGCTTTCCCGAACTCGATCCCCTCCGTCATGGCGATTGGGAATTCTTGCCCAATACTTGCCGGGAGAACCAGGTGGGGGGATGTTGATACAGAGAATCGGGTTGGTTCTAGGCCGAAGGTGATTATTGTGACCGGAAATTGAGGAAAAGTTTTTACACGCTAACGAGAATGATTACGAAACGTTCGTCGCATAATTCGGTGTGCATCCCCCAAAATTAGAATCGGAAGACCTGTTTCGTTTAAAATGCTATTGATGTGTACTTTAAATCTGGAAGGAGATACCGATTTTATAGCTTTCCACCAACAGATTTTGTGCATTGGATACTGAAATATAAGCCTGTTAATGCAAACTATATTAATTTACAAGACCTACATGCTGCTCCAGTTGAAATAGACTCTGTGTGGTTTATGCAAGTTGTGCACGTGAACAAAGTTAAAAAGAATAAAATTAGCCATTGCATTTTTGCCTACTTGAGCCGCTTCAAAAAAACATGTGAAAGAAAACAAAGCTATTCATAATATCAACTTTAGATATGACACTACAAATGTCACATAAGCGTTTACATTTTAGTAATGGTGAAGATTCTGTCAGCTAAACTGAAACCATACAGCAGGGCTGTCAAATTTGCATCGTCATGTGATGAATCGTGACTTTTTCACCCTTCACTAAAATGGGGGTGGGGGTGGCCAGCACCTGACACATCTGGCCCATAGACTCATAGTGCAATGGTGTGATGTCATCACAGAAGGCCCACAAAGACTTGAACAAATGTTATCATTTACATCTTGAGTTATAGTCTTCAACTTTCACAATTGAGGCCAAAATTTCTGTTGTTAAATGAAATGGTTATTAAGTGAATTTTGCCCCATTTTATGACCTTTCTTGCCAAATTAAGTAAATCACTGCAATGGTTAAGTTAGTAACATGGTTGCTAAGTGGCTTCCCCATTGACTTTGCTTGTCAAAAGGTTGCAAAAGATGATCACATGACCCTGGGACACTGCAACTGTCATAAATAGGAGTCAATTGCTAGCATCTGAATTTTGATCACATGACCATGGGGATGCTACAGTGGTCGTGTGAAAATGGTCAAAAATAACATTTAGTGCTGTTGTAACTTTGGTCACTAAATGAACTGTTGTAAGTCAAGGACTACCTGCACAGAATTGTATTTGATAGTCCTATGTTGGCTAGAGAATAAATGAGAGTAACTATATTTGATTGAAACATAGTTATAGACAATAGATGTTCAAACATCTCATGCAGCCTGAGTTTCTTCCTGATTTTCCTGTGACATAGATGAAGGAATAACTGATATTCACATCCTCCAGACACTTTACCAGAAATAGGGTACTAAGCATTCTGGGTGTTCAGAAAAAAATCCAAAAAAGTTTATTCCTTTAAAGACTTGTATTTCATAATCTTAAAAAAAATGATTAAACTTTGCTCAAAAAAATAGTTAAACATCTGTTTGCTTCTTTTAAGGGCATGATGTTCACCTCTCTGATAAGAAAATTCTACTACTAGAAGCTCGTCCCAAAAAAAAGATTAAGGATTTATCAACAGAGTACAGTAATAGAGTCAGTGCTATCACACCTGGATCTGCCACATTTCTAAGTAGTAAGTATAGCATTCTCCAGTTACCTGTATGTCAACTGTGAATGTGAGTAGCCATACACACACACCTTTTTTAACAACCAAATTCTGTTCCAATAACTATGCCTTTAAGCAAAAAATGGCTGCTAAGTAAATATTTGATTGAAAGAGATTATGCAAAAAGCACTATTTGCTGTCTTATTCAAATAAAGTTATCTTGCATAGCTATGCCAGCATTGCTTTCTCTCCAAATTAATTATATTCTCAAGAATGCATTGTCAGGCCCCTGAAGTATAGTTACAAATGTACACATTGGCTGGAAAATGATTTTTTATTGCTGTTTATTACTATAGCATTTGTAATGATCATTAACTGAGGCAGTTGCCAAACAAGGAATGGGTATATTGAGTTTGATGCTTGGTATGAAATTATAGAGTCTTGCATTCTATGCAAGATATTAATTTAAGAGAGACATTAATTATTCATATGTATGGTCGCTTCCAACTCTGTTATTCTATTCTATTGAAATATATTCTGTCCATTGAAACGTGATCTTGTATATTTAGCTCTTTATATATTGGTCTAAGAATCATGGCCAGCTTATTATATTTCTGGCCCCATGATTCTTCAGTGTTGATACTGAAATCACAAAATATGTATGATTGATGTCTCAGTTGACTGCCTTCTAGCATTTCTCCACATTTCTCCTTATGATTGCTTGTTTTTTGTGCATATTTTAAAAACAAAATTCTTGAAAGCTTTCGTTGGTCTTCTCAAGAAATGGCAATTGGATCAAAAGCTATAAAAATCAATGAAGTGGAACAAAGACCATTGCAAAAAAAGTAGATAATAGTTGAGTTTTATTTATTTTTGGCTCTGGTGAGTTTCCATTAAATGTTTATGGAATATGGGAGTTAATCTTTGATATAGTATCACGAGCAGCAGTGGTGCAGTACTGCAGGCTGCTACTGCTCATCACTGGCTGCCAGCAGTTTGGCAGTTCAGGTCTCATCAGGCTCAAGGTTGACTCAGCCTTCCATCCTTCCGAAGTCAGTAAAATGAGGACCCAGATTGTTGGGGGCAGTATTCTGACTCTGTAAAACCGCTGAGAGAGGGCTGTAAAACACTGTGAAGCAGTATATAAGTCTTAAGTGCTACTGCTGTTGCTATAGTAGGATAATTTTCTTTCTTTTTTAGGCTTTGGTGCATGGGAACATATCTGCAACATGAGAATCAAACCTTTTAGGAGGATGCAGGTGCCTGATAATGCAAAAAATAAATGTCTGTGGTAGTATGCGCAACAATAGGTTGTGCAGGTTCTTAAATTTGTTCTTAGCAGCTACAGTGTATTTCTTCTCTAGAGAAAATTATATGTATCATACATATGATGTAAAATCACTTATACATTCTGCTTTAGCAGGGCAATGCAGTGCTGCAGACATAAGACATATAAAGTGCTTTATAAAGTTCAGGAGTTTGGCTATAACACCTGTGTGCAGTTGTTTTCAACATCCTGTGCAAAGATGTCATTATTTTAAATAACTGCAGACAGATGACACATTTTCATTGCTTATGCTCTGAAGCATCTTTTTGAAATTAAATCATTACACAGCCCTAGTTTTCAGGAGCTTGTATAAACATGTGAAATAATTACTCTTTGCTGGGGAGCATGCTCTAGGCCACATTCAGTGTTATGTGAACAAATATTCTCTCACCTAATAAATTTCTCCTCTTCCTTCTTATCCCAGCATACTAATCAACCAAATGTGATGTGGATTTGGGAATTGAAGAGGAAAATGTGAAGGGCAGTTTATGAAGAGGAATTATCACTATTAGTAATGACTTAGTGAAAAGACATCGTTTGGTACAATTCTGTATTTAGAAAGGAAAGATAAAGTCACTTTGTGATTCCTTCCCTTGTATATTCTTGAAAGAAATATCCTGTATTCTCCATTACTTAATATTCCTTGTAATTTAAGCTTTCGGGAAGTATACTATAGCCCTGCTCAGTCTTCTAATGTATTTATTGTGGGAATAATATGTGAAATGCTTCCTTGTAAGGTTCTCACTTTTAAATGCCTTCTGCTTTTCAACATTAATATCTTTAATATGTATTTGCTAGACACTCCAGCAGTTGAATTTTGTAAATGAAAAGTCTTGATAAAGGGGATATTGATACATTTGTTTGCTGCATTTAAATTGAGAATTTCTTTTTGTAGGTGTGGGATGCTTGCTCTGAGGCCCTGATCTTGTTTGAGAATGATAACCTGGAAGACATGGGTTATATCGTAGAGAATGATATTATCATGTCAGCTCTATACAGACAGTTGGATACAGTTTCAGGTAGCTATTGCTTGTCTTAATTTTGGTTTACTTCAGCCTTTTTTCAGAAAACAGGGTAGATAAAGTCATAGAAAGCCATGAAATCTATGTCGAGTAAATAATCTGAATTATAATAGTAATAATAGTATAATATTTTTGAGTATGGAAGTGTTCCCTTTTAAGATATTAAGCTATTAATTCAGTTAGCAAGGCTTGGATCTTGATTGGCTTCAGAACTGTATTTCTTTGCTGCTTCTCTATCATTTAATGACATCGATACATTGTGTCCCTATTAGACCGAGTGGAAGTTCTTTACAGAAGCAGAGCAATTGGATATACCTGGCCCCTTCCTCATCAATCTTCTGACTCAAGTCCTTGGGTCCAAATTGATTTAGCAGATGGACGCAGATTTCAAACCAAATTGCTGGTAACTAAGATATTTTCTATTTGATTTCTGTTTGATTAGGCACCATAATCTAAACCTTTGCTGGATCTGCTTCTAATGTCATGTGCAATATTACTAGCGTGAAGGGGGTTGAAAGGTGAGTTGAAAGTATTGTTACCGATTCTAAATGCATTTATTCGGAAGTAATTATATATGGTGCCAGTTTGAGTATCCATTTTACATATCCTTATAAATAGGTTACATGTAAGATGCATCTGCAAGAGAAGAGAGAAAGTGTGGTTCTAGTGAATACTGTTGGAAGTTATATGAGTGATTGATGTTCTGAGAATTTTTCCATTCTTTCTCACTATATCTCATGTTAGCTTTCAAGTCTGTTTTGGTGAAGTCCTTCGAGTAGATACTGGAAAAGGATTTATACAAAGATGCGGGGGAAAAGGTGTGCCTCTTTTGCTACCAGGCAGACATTATAGGCCCTTTGTCTAGCTGTTTATGGATAGCTCTTAATAGAGGATTTGTTTTTCATTAAGACTGTTAAAAGAATTAATTTTAAATTCTTATTATCTTCACAGATTGGGGCGGATGGCCAAAATTCTTTGATCCGGAAAGCAGCTGGTATTCAGAATATTAATTATCAGTATGATCAGTCAGCAGTAGTTGCTACTCTCCACTTGTCTGAGGTCAGATGTTGGACTATCAAGCTACAATTTTAAAGATTAAAAAATTAACCACAGAATTAGTAATCTTCACTGTCTTTCATACATTGCAGGCAACCGATAACAATGTGGCATGGCAGAGATTTCTTCCATCAGGACCAATTGCGCTCCTCCCAGTAAAGAACTTTGTAACTTTTATCTGACCCAGTTTTTAGTCATTGTCTTTTATTTTTATTTTCCATTAGTTAATAATTGACAGATCTGTTACTATAGTAAGCATATTTAAAAATTCTTATGAATGTACTTTTTCCCTTTAACTGCCTCTCATGATTTTATTAAGGTATTAGATTTCAGTGAGATCCTTGCAGTGATATGCATTTGAGGAGATGTCTTGTTTTTGTGTTTTGTTATCAACTCAGCTCTCTGATACAGCCAGCTCTTTGGTTTGGTCCACATCACATGAACATGCAGTTCAACTTCAGAATATGGATGAAGAAAATTTTGTGGACTCGGTCAACTCTGCTTTTGTGAGTATTTTCAATTTATAAAATGAAGATTATTGTTATTCTCTGAAAAGAAATACAAGAAATAAGTATTCAAGAGTCGCAATATGATGTCTGAATAATTTTTATGGCCAGAAGCTATGTTAGTGCTGGTTGGATACAAGAATCTATTTTTCTTTCTTCTCAGGTTCCATGCTTCCTTACATTTAACCTAAACAAACTTTTGCCTAAAAATTGATAAGATCTTCTACAAACATAACTTTTATTAATTGTGTTGTTGCCAGTTGTCCGTTCAGTTCAAAACTTCATGGATAGTATGACCTATATTTATCCTGAAAACACCTTTACTGGTCATTCTCATAAGACATCTGTGTGTGTCATCTCATATTCCCCTTCCCATAATATTAGCCAACAGTGGGCACAGGGGCAGGAGGAGGATATTTGTGTATGGACATATTTATTAGTGCTCACATTACCTATTCCACAGCCTTTTACCACCTGTGGCCTTTGAGGATTAAAAAAAGGTTGTCAGTGAAGGAATCATTAATCTATTCAGCCTTTCACTCTCACTTCTTTACTTATTTAAAATATATGTATAGTTGCCTATCTTAATAACATAAGCCAGGACACCTTACAAAGGAAGGGGAATAACCTAGAAATAAGGAGAAATTTTCTGACAATTACAACAATTAATCAGTGGAATGGCTTGCCTGCAGAGATTGTGGGTGCTCCAACACTAGTTTTTAAGAAGAGAATGAACAACCATTTGTTTGAAATGATACAAGGTCTCCTGCTTGGGGTTGGACTCCAAGGTCCTTTCAGCTCTGTTACTCATGACTCAAAAATAAATGAACCAGAATGTTATCTTGTCATTGTGCTTCTTAGATGCTACACAAGAACTGAGGTTGTTCTGTTTCTAGACTTATTGAGGGTTTATTATGAGCTGCTGTGAATTCTGCATGCGAGGAATATCGAGAGCAGTGGAAGCAGAGATAAAAGAAGAACAAATTTTCCTTCTAACATGTTTTACTTACTATATGTCCTGCTTGTGACTGCTACTCAGTTCAAATGCTGGGCAGAAGTGTTAGTTTAAAACTGAAATTTCAGTATCAGCTGTCAATTTCAGAATCCATTAGCACATATAGTTACCAAATAAATCTTTATCGTTATTCAGTGGAGCAACGCAAATCATTCGGACTTCATTGATACTGCTGCATCCATGTTTCGATCTGCTATTTCTCTCTTGATGCCGTCAGGGACTGCAGCCCGACAGCTGCCCCCAAGTGTTGCAAAAGTTGATCCTAAGAGCCGAGCTGTATTCCCTCTTGGATTGGGACATGCAACAGAATATGTTCAAGATCGTGTAGCCCTTATTGGGTAATTTTACTTTAAGAAACTTCAGTGCTGTAAATAACATTAGTAGTGATGGAGTGCTGCTTGAATGATGAAAATAAAGATATTAGTGCTGCTTGAATGATGAATATAAATTGTATAATATCTATGTATACATATATAATTTATTATAAATAGATAATAAAGGCTTTTCTTAATTAGAATTGGTTGATTTTGCTAGAAAATAGGAACTAGAATGTAGTATTTTACTGGAACAGAAGCAATCTGGCCACATTCCTCTTGATTTTTCCATTTTGATATGTTATTTGTGGAAGTAGCTTTTACTGTTGGGGGGAGTGCTGGGAAAATCTTATTATATGATCAACTTTTTTGGGTTGTAAGTGTTTAAGGCTGTAAGTGTTTAAGGATATTGCTTAAGAGAATTCTGTAGTAATGCAGAATATGAAATCTGGGGAATTAGAGTTGTGTCTCTTTACCATGAACTAGACAATACATTTTTTTATGTCAAGTATTATTATTCTCTCATTTCAGTGATGCAGCTCACAGGGTACATCCTTTAGCTGGCCAAGGTGTAAATATGGGATTTGGTGATATTTTATGCTTGACAAATTATCTAAGTGCTGCAGCATTCAAAGGAAAAGATTTAGGTAAGTATATAACACAATGAAGCAATTTAGGGATTTGTCATAACCATCCAGTGTCAACTCGCAAAACATCCCTGGCCTGCTCTTGAGCTGCCAATGTGCCAATGGCCATCTCTCTTTGAATTAATGTGTCTTATTGTTTGATTAATTCAGATCTGTGCCCTCATTTGACATTTGGTAGCCCAGGTAGTCTAGCCGGGCGTGGTGAAATTCGTGTTTTGACAGCTTGACATACAGGTTGGCTGCCAGAAGTTTTTCAAGTATAAAACAAGGATAGAGACATGTTGCAAAGGAAAATGCTTCTAACCTAATTTGGGGGGGAGGGGCTGTGAGCTGTTCAGAACCAGGCTGCAGAAGAGGCGAGCGTGTCCGCTGCTTGTGCAAAAGGAGCTGCACATGTGCACACTTACCATCCCTTCTCCCTCCCTCCCCCCCCCCCCCCCCCCCCCCCCNCCCCCCCCCCCCCCGTGCGCAAAGCCAGGAAGGTTGGGGAAGTCTGATGAAGGCCATATAATCTATACCTGAAGTGGAAATGTTTAATCTTCAAAGAATACCACTACTCCCTTGATACCATTTTCTTTTTGCCAAACTTTGACATTTTATCAGATTGAGTAATTTTGTAGCCTGATGCCAGTCCTCTCTAACTTCCTTGGGGTAAATCAGTTTACTAATTAATTTCAGAATAAACTTTGTAGGTTCTTTAAGTCATCTACTACAATATGAAAGAGAACAGCAGAGGCACAATCTTTCTCTTGTGGCGGCAACTGATTTGTTAAGCAGACTTTACTCTACAAATATGGCACCTTTCGTGCTGCTGAGGACATGGGGATTGCAAATAACCAATGCTGTACCTCCGGTTAAAGTAAGCTCTCTTTTTTTTAAATTGGTAATTGAATGTGATAATTCATTTAAAGAAGGCTAATGGAAAGGGACATGTTTGTAGCTAGACCACGGGTGTCAAACTCGATCATGGCATGTGATGTATCACGATGTACATCACATGTATATGGTTCATATAGTTCTTTTCTGTTTTGTAGACCACAAATTTTGCAGTTATTTAGTTATTATTTTTGCTAATAAAAACAATTTGCTATTGCATTGATTTAGGTAAGAAAATTTATATCAATGTTATTGATCTGACTCAAACTACGCACCAAGAAAGTGGTTAAGAGACTATTAAATGCAATGTAGAATATACAGTACTGTTCTTTTTAACTACTGATAAGGAAACTGTACACTAAGGGTCTTCTGCAGATATCTGTGGAAAGGATCTCTAATGGCACTCTGCCATCTAGGGCTCTAAAAAAATCACAGGGCTCTGTATCATTATTAGGGCTCTAAAAAAATCACAGGATGCTAGATAGTTCCTCAACAGACTATACTATACTACTATACTAACTATACTACTTCTGTTGCATTTTATTTTTGTTCATTAATATCATTTGGAGGGAAGACTTAATAGGATATGAGAAAAAAGATTATTACCTAACCTAGTTGTAATAAATTTTTATGGCATAGGAAAGTAACAAGGATTAGTTATGGATTTTCCTTTCCTCCTAAGAAACCATCCCTTCCTTGTTATGAATAATGGTAGAAGAATACTAAGATGTCTTTCCTTCATCCTTTAGGAGCAGATCATGGCATTTGCCAGTAAGTGACAACTTTGTGAATCCAGAGGTACATGCTCACTCATGATAGCTGGATATCTGGATATTTATTTACTATAGAGACTTAAATGCATTAAGATTTATAAGATTGTTAGTCTAACTTATTCACCCTGAAGTTGCTCTTTCTTCCAATGAATAGATTGGTTTTCTTTTAGAATTCCAAAAACTGTCCAATAGCACGCAATTGTTTAAACTATAAAAATTGGCCTAGCAAAGGACTACTGCTGGGAAAAGTTTATGATCATAGTAAAGAACAATTTAAGGTTCAAGTATTGAACAAACTTAACCTGCTTCTCAGCTCATCAGCTTGTCCTCTTATTGTCTTGGAGGGAACAACATCGATGAGGTAGATGTTGCTTGCTGATTATAACCTTAAGAAGTAGAGTAGCTGAGTGAATATCAATTACAGACTGCTGAAGAACATTGTTGAAATAGTTTTATTATTAAAACAAACATTCAAATGCGTCCTAGCATTTTATGTAATAAACAGGTAGGTTTGAGAATATCCATTTAACTCTTATTACAGTACCAAGTAACAAGAATATGACTAAATGAATAGTGATATTCATACTGTCCTCTGGCAAATAATTTCAGAATAAAATCTGTTTCTGAAAAAAATCTAACATTTATTTCACAGTTACATACAATGCTGCATATATAGGCATATATTAGGAAGAACTTAGTACATTTACAATTTAGCTTATTTTATCTACTTAGATATAAATTACTTGTTAAGCAACTGCGCCACAATGCTAATAATATTCATACACCTAATATCTGTCTTTGCTTTAAAAAGTAATTAAGTCCTCTGTTAGGAGTTTATTTCAATAATTCTTCCTCCATGAATTATATAGTTGTATGTTTTTCAACAAGGCCGTTGCAGATTCTTTGTAGATAATTACATTTGTAAACAATCTCAATGCATTAGGAAAAGCATAGGCACTAATACCAAACTAGTAAAGGGATCTTCAGAGGAAAAAACCATGCCTCATTCACCGAGACAAGCCCCTGATTAGTACTCCAAGTTTATTTAAATAAGCGTCTTTTCAGAGTAAATGTATACAGAATTGTATACATTCTAATATTGAGTAAGAGCACTTGGCTAAAAATGTAGGTATATCTTATCACATTTTAATGTTTATGCTGAAGAGTTTTTAGGAAAAAAACGTATACTATTTAGAAACATGTGCAAAATATTAAGATGGCTCACTTAGTATATAGTTCAGGAGATTATTTTGTTTTATCATTTGAAGAGAACTTCTGATCCAGTTAACAGCTTTGCAACAAGTAATGTACCAATCAACTAGTCAGAATGTAACTGCTGGAATCTTAATTGCCCTTGTCGCCAAACCAATATATATTTTGGGGGGATGTGGTAGTAAAAAAAAAAGGCTTTTATTTTTAGAATTCTTTAAAAAGAGGCTATATATGGCTTCCATTAAGTTATTCTGTAAGAGTTGACTGAGAAGGAAGTTAATGATTTTAACCCAAAGAAACCTCATTGTCTGACATAAAAAAGAACAGTTACAGAGGACTTTGCTCTTTCAATTTTAGAAAAATAAAACCTGAAACAATTCCTTGTGGGAATTCCTAAAATCTTTTTGTTAATACTCCTCAGCCACTAACATACCTATAATTGAATAAAATAACATATTTATCCATGTTTAAGAACCAACTAACCCAAGAAAGATAACTCCTTGGTTTCAAACAACTTACGGGAAAGGTAAATAATACACTTTGGTTTTGTTGTTTGTTTTTTAAATCAAACTAAGCTGCTTCTTTGATGTGAACATTCAGAATTTCATAGATAAAAGAGCTCATGGAGCAAGTCCAACATTGGATGTGCTGGTGCCAAATATGCATTCATGACTTGACAGAAACAATGCCTAATCTGTTTCAAGGTTCTTTGGCATCAGTTAGGTAGTTCGGTCTTACCATTGTAGAAGAATTTATGTTAAACTGCAGTTCTTAAAAGTAAAACTTTTCTTCTACTTTGGTCTGTAATTTTATTATGTGCTGATCAGAATGGCTCTTGCAAGAAATGCAAATCTTCTGTTTGCCTAGTAGGAGAGTCCTAGAGAGTGTAGAAGGTGAAAGGTAGCCCCCAAAGCCCAGCTTGTCTCTATGTTATTGACTTTCTTTGCCAGCTGAAAAAGAAAAATGAGAGATCTAATTCACTTGATTGTACAGGCATTTGTTTAGATTGAATACATTTTTTAAAATAAGAATCTACATGGATCTGACAGAGATAGTTATCATAATTACAAAGCAGCTACTAAATCAGTATGTTTCAATTTAATGGTATCCTAGATCAGAGTTCCCCAACTTTTCCGATTTTGCAGATTGGGGGGGGGGGGGGGGGNAAAAAGGAGAAAGGAGAAAGGGAGAAGGAGGAGGGGAAGGAGGGGGAGAAAGAATGGTTTCACATGGGGGGGAAGCACACACACAATCCATTCGCACATGCAAAGGACCCGTCTGCTTGTGCAAATGGAGTACACATACACACGGTCACCCAATGCTCACACAAGTGGGGATGTGCACGTGTGTTCACTCACCACTTCCAGGGCCCGGTTCCAAAAGGCTCAAGGCCTGGTACCACCACCACCCTGTACACATGTAAATTACATTCACTATCAAACCTATGGGATACATAGGTTCCCATATGAACTACTTCAAGCCCTTGTAGGAAAACGTTGAAGCCTAAGTGGCCCTGATTGGCAAACAGGAAGATCTGATCAAGAACCTGAGGCCAACAAATGGTTTTATTCACGAACCATGTCTCAGAGATAGCATGGGTAGTTGCTAACCCAATAGGAAGGGATACATACTAAGGTACATGGATGAGTTTATCAAAAATATAATTTCCACTGTATCTCTCTTTGTCTTGCTGTTGCACTGTAGTTAGTTTTCAACTTAAAACCATTTGTTCAGCAACCATTCAAAGTTACAACAACACTGAAAAAATGACTGATGACTGGTCCTTGCACTATTGTAGTATCCCCACAATGCAAATTCTGGTACCAGTTGTGATCATAAGTAGAGGGCTACCTGTAGGTATATAAACCCTTATGCTTTTGCTTATAGCCACCAAGCAAAGTAGTAAAACTTTGCTGGGAGTTCCAGAATATACTTTATTATTGCTAGTATGCATGCAGATAAAATTATGTTACATCTTCAGAGGGACTTGGTTGCTTCAGGTAGATCAGGTTATCCAGAAATGCAAAAGTTACAGAGAACAAGTGGCTTAGGAAAAATATGAATAAATTATTTGCAAATGATCCTGTAACTGAAATAAAAAAGGAGTAAATTATTCCCCTATTAGTTATGTTCAACTTTAGAGAGTGGTAATTATCTCTGATTCCCAACCGAAGAGCCAACGTTATCCAAAGACGCTTCTGTGGTGATATGGCCAGCATAACTATATCCCAAAGGGACACAGAATGCTGTTAGCTTCCTCCAAAGTGGTACCTATTTATCTACTTGCATTTACATGTTTTTGAACTGCTAGGTTGGCAAGAGATAGGGCAAGTAATGGGAGCTCACTCTATCATGTGGTATTTAAATCTCAAACTCCCAACCTTCCTGTTTACAAATCCTTACAGCATCTTAATCACTTGGCCAAAATATTATTTACAAATAATTTTGTAACTGAAGGAGCAGTCCTCAATGCCACATAGTAGAAAATGGGAGCAGATGTCGTAACATCATGTCTTTATAGACTTCCTATTGGCATCTAGATGACAGATGCTAGGGTAAACTGGGATTAGATGAGTCTTCTGATCATTATGTCAATTCTACATTCCCAAGTCCTATCATTTTTTAAAAAATTGCTGTGGTGATTTTTAAAAACCTAAATGGAGACAGTTGAGAAAAACTGAATTAGGTTGAACCTGTTCTGAATGAGAACTCAAAACTCTGCTGAATAGATGAGTTATATATTTATTTTCGTGGCATTCAAATACATTTGAACTTAATTATCTACTGAATTGATAAACGATCAAGGTGACTGATGACTGATCACTATTAAGATTTTTATAAAATAAAACTGTCTTAACTACCATGTTTCTCCAACAATACGGCCTTCACCAATAGGAAGGCTCAGCATGATTTCTAGGCATGAGGTGAAATTAAGTCCCACCCCCAAAATTTAGGCCTATTTAATCCATTCATTTCCTCACCATTTCTCACATTGTTTGTTAAAACTACATAAGGTGAAGAGAAGTGGGGGAGAAGGGGAGGGAGCACCCTGCAGGTTACTTAGGCTAGAATACCCCAATCTACTACCGATAGAACATCGGCCAATAGAAGCTCCCCAAAGGCAGAGTCTTTCGGCCGGTAGAAGCGGCCTTGGGGCGAGTGCCCATGTGCAGTCCCCTCACCACAAAGCTGATTCTATTGGCCGATGGAAACTCCCCAAAGGCAGAGTCACCAGCTGTTTCTATCGGCCAGTATAGTGGCTTAGTGGCAAGGGGAATGTGCGTGGGGTGCTCGCCCTGAGGCCGCTTCTATTGGCTGATAGAAACAGCTAGTGACTCTGCCTTTGGGGAGCTGCTATCGGCCAATAGAAACAGCTTTGTGGCGAGGGGACTGCACATGGGATGCTCCTGTCAGGAGCACTCCGCGGGCAGCAACGCTTCACCCCAAAGTGGCTGGTGACTCTGCCTTTGGGGAGCTTCCATCGGCTGATAGAAACGGCTTCGTGGCGAGGGAAGTGTGTGTTGGCGCTCGCCACGAGGGCACTTCTACCAGCCGATAGATTTCTTCCCCCACACCCCCCCAACCTAGAATTCCCCATGCGCTCTCACCTCCCCACGATGCCGCTTCTACCGGCCAATAGAAGCGGCTGGTGACTCTGCCTTCGGGGAGCTTCCATCAGCCGATAGAAGCAGCTGGGAGAAGGCGGAGCTTCGTCTCGGTGCTACAGCTGCGATCTCGGGGCTCTGAGATCGCAGCTGATATTTTCGCCTAGTCGTCTCTAACGGACAAGGTCGTATAGACGGGATTGTGAAGGGCACAGCAGGATCCAGAGATATCGCAGAATCTCTGGTTTAATCCGGGAAAACGCCTTTGCTGGCGTTGGAAACAGCCTCAAAGCTGTAACGATCCAAGGTAAACAGACTCGTTTCCGAAAGGTAAGTGCTTTCGACGAGCCAGAATGCTGTTCTGCCTGTAGAACACATTCTTATAGTAATGTAAATGTTGAATCTAAAGGATCTATCCTGAAAAAGAAAAACCATTTGTTTATTTTTTTTGACTGGAATTGTTTTAGCGGCGTTTTTTTAAGATGATGTCAAATTGAGGCTTGGATCTTTCTTACTACTTTCTTTTTCTGAGACTTAATGTGATTTTGTAGTAACAGATTGAATTTTTCTATTATATAATATTTTCTGCTTCTTTTGATTTTTAATTTTCATTGATAGAGACCCTTGATTTTTTTCTTTTTTTTTCTAGTTTTGTATAACATTTACTTCTTTCTGGCTGGAGGGGGGAAAGGATTTAAGAATTTTTCACACTTCACTAGAGCTTGAATACTTTATTTTGAAATTGCGGAGAAACGGTAATAACTACTCTTCTAAGGACATTATTATGGTGATAAGATGAGAGGAAGCACAGAAAAATATATTAAGTGTGTTTCCTGACTCTTATAAACTATTTCAACACTTGAGCTTGGCTTTGAACTGCTGATAGAGAGTCATAATAAGAGCCTTGGATAATAAATAAAGTGCAGTGTGCAGTCCATATATACTTGTGCAAATCTTCTACTTCGCTCAGCCCCTTTTTTTTGTTATTTTACTCTAGTAATATTTTTATTTTGCTTTTATTTTATCCTTTTTCTCTTTGTTTTGGGCCTCTTTACTATGGATTTCTATTTTGGTTCAATAAATTGCTATTCTATAGATGATTGAAGGTCAAAAAGAATTTGAAAGTGTTTTTGAAGAATTAAACTGAAAGAAAAAAGTGAAAAAAGCAGAAAGTGTTACATGAAATAGACTGTTTTTTGATGTTTTGTACTTTGATGTTTTGAATTCTTATTTTGATGATTAAAATCATTTGCGGGATCTTTATTTTTTTTTTTTTTATTACCATGATTAATATGGAGTGAACTGAAATGGAATGTGTAAAAATATGAAAAAGAAACAAGAAGGAAGGATTCTTTTGGCTCTAGTTTTCTGTTTCTTAAAATGGCAATTTACTAATATGTAGAAACTACAAGAACAAGAAGATTGGATGAGAAAACACATCCTAATGAACAAGCAACTTTTATTTGGGAAGGAAAGGGAAAAGGAGAAAGAGAATGGAGAAATTTAAGACTAAAAAAAAACAACAAAAAGGAAAATCAAGGTGAAAAGGGACACAACATCAAAGAAACAGAAAAGCGAAAATAAACAGAGATGGTGGGATTTAAAGACAAGGGGTTAAAAAGGTACATGAGAAGCAAGAGGAAGAAGGAAGAGAAGCTCAAAGTGTTGAAACAGAATGTAAGAACAGATTTATTGTAGAGATTAAGGGTAAATACAATTGAAAACGATGATTCTCAAAGTACAATAAGATGTGTTTGTTGTATTTGTTATTGAAATAATGTACAAAAATTGGAATAATATATGAATTAAAAATGGGACAAAATATTTAATTATCTACGAAATTCTTTTTTTAAGATAAATAAATGAAATCAAAATGAGGAATTAATTAAGAAAAATGGGAAATTGTATTGTTAATATTTTAAACATAAGTGAAATAGGGGAATAACTAAGCAAAATCTATAAATGTTCCCATAGAAGCATGATATTTTATTTAGAAAAGGAATTGTGTAAACATGTTCTAAGATTAATGAATACTAATTTTAATGATATAATTTTAATTGCTATGGATTGTTGTATTTAATTATTGTTATAAATTTAAAAAAATTTTTTTTTTCTTGGTTTAAATATTGAGTATATCTTTTAGAATGTACTAGCAGAATAGATATGTAAATTTATGTGTTTGTTAAGCTTTAACTAGGAAAGGATAAGTATATAAGTATTATACTCAATTGGTTCATTAAAAGAATTTTGTGTTAATGAGAAGAAAGATAATAGACAAGCTAAATAGGACAGACAAAAGATATAAGTATAATGATTTTAAATTGAGATTAATAAATATAACAGAGTTAAGAGAGTAAAAAGGGGAGAAGCTTATAGAAAATGTAAAATATCCCGAATAAGAATGAATTGCTATATAAAAGTAAGCCGAACGTTGAATTTATTGTCTGCTAAAAAGATTAAATCGGACAACTGCCATCAAAAGATATTTTATGTTTTTAATGTTTTGTTTTGTGTTGTAATGTTTGTTGTGTTAAAAATTAATAAAATTCTTTATAAAAAAAAAAAAAAGAAGCAGCTTTGTGGCGAGGAAGAGAGATAAATTTCATGGGGAGCCTCTAGTTGGTGTGTGTGGAAAGGGAAGAATTAAGTCATCCTTGAAAAAGATATCCTACGCAGATTTCGTGGCTCAAAAAAAAATAAGGACCCGCCTTTTTAAGAAATGTATTAAGATAACGTATTAGTTTATCTTTCTAGCAGAAGTGAATTGATACAAAATAATTCTGTTTATTTTGCCAATTAGTCAACATCCTATAATAATGTTGTTTTTAAAAAAATCACCATTACTTTCAGGTCATGGGATGAACAACTAGGTTTGGATCCCTGATGCAATATTTACTTACCTGTTAAAATGTGCTGTCATCCAAATCCAAAGCACTTGCTTTTAATAAAGCGTTAATGATAACTGAGTATCCATACATAAAAAGGGTGCATGGCGAGATACTAGTTTCCAGCATTATCCAAACCTAAATGAAAAAATGATGAAAATTTCAATAAAATTAGAATAGCTGCTGAAAAATAAAACACACATCATTCTAACAGAAACTCTTTGTATACTTGGTTTACTGCTCATAATGGCTGAAGGATCTGAATGAGCTATGCTTTGGATTTATTGTTCCTTATTTTCTAGCCATCTGATAAATGGATTTCAAATGGCTGATTGGGCATCTCAGGAGAGTTCAAATGTACTATGAATGTAGCTAGAGTATGTAAACCATAGGCTGTTTCCAATCCTTTTCTATACATTACTGTCTAGTTAAACTAACAAGTATACTATTACCTCACTTAACATAAAAGGGTATATATACTGTTGATTATGTGTTTGTAAAACATGTTTAATACTACAAAGATGAAATGGTGACCTGTCAGATTGGCAAATATTGTTGATTATATGATACCATCATTGATACTTTTGTTTCTTTCATTTCAGCACACATTTTTTAATTATTTCTTTTATTTCAGTGAGATATTAAATGTTTATTTTACGAATAATGATATTGCTGTTTTCATTAAGTATACTAAACATGAAGTTAATGAGTCTAAAAAAATAATATAAATCCAAGTTAGACAAATTTTTAAAAGTGAGGTATTCAATTAATAGTAAATATCTAGAAGGAATCTAGATTAAAGTCAAAATCTATTTTAACCTGTTTGGCTTTTTTTTCAAAGTCTCAATGTAAAACACCCTCTTTTCTAATCTTAAATGACAAAAGGTTAAAGAATTATATCTGACTGAGAAAAGATATGTAAAATCTGTACTTGTAACACAATGAATCTGCATTTTCACATTTATAATCATTCCAGATCAGTTAATAATATTAATAATGAATCATTTTTAAAAAAATTAAGCGTTTTTTTGTATCACAATGCAAATGACATATTATTTGCATAGTTCTCTTCACATTTCTTCTCATCATGCAGTGGAAACTTTTCTGCCTGAGATGAATTATCAAACACACATATAATAGTAATCATATGCTTTTGTGTGTTCGAGTCTTTTCCATGTAAGATTGAGAGTATCTTGGCGACTTTTAACGAGGTCCCACTCGCACTCTTCAGACTGTGCTTTTGGCTTCGTGCTTTTGCTTCGTGCTTGTGCAGCAACAGCGTGATCTGAGTCCATCTTCTATAATATGTGGGGAGGTTTGCTGTGTTGTCTTTTATTGTAGTTATGGGTTGATATTTTAATGAAAAAGATTTGATAATCTTGCGGATTGGCTGCTTTTTCGTAAGAACATGTGTGGCTGAGGTACTTGGTGTGTGTCTATAGTCTCCTGTGTTGTATACCTGGGTAATGGCTAGTTGTGATGACTTCTGAATTCAATATCTAACACAGGAGGCTGTAAACAGAGCCAATATCAGCCACACATGTTCATTGAAAAAGCAGCATTGAAAATAAGAGATGTAAAACACAACCTCCTCACCAGTATTTATAAGAGAGACGCAGTCGATCCACTTATGCTTTGCACAAGCAGAAGCGACAAGCACCACCTGAAATGGCGAGTGGACCTTGTCGAAACAGTCACCAAGATACTCTCAATTTACATGGAAAAGACTGAACACGCCAAGACTGCATACCTGTACTGTGAAAATCTACAAATGAACATACACACAAACACACACACAACACACATATATAGTGGATCTTTGTTATTCGGTTTTCTCCACGTAAAATTGGAAGACTTTGGCGACGTTTGACAAAATCTAATTCGTCATCTTCAGGCTTGTGTGTTCGGCTTTGTCTCTCAGAGTAATGTGAGCTTGCAGCTGCTTCTCTTTTAACTGCTAGTGAGGGTGTTACTTGATTGGGGGGGGCTTGGCTGGTTCTTGTTGGTGGGTGTGCTCTCATTGGTTGGGGTTGACTGTGTTCTGATTGGCTGGGAGTGGTTCCATTCAGGTGGGCTTGTTGTTCTCAGGTTAGTCTTAGTTGCTGGGGATTTGAGCTGTGAGCTTGATCCTGTTTGGCTTCGGTTCGTGGTCCTGCACATCTTCATGGTGGGGTCCATTCGCTTTGTGTATGGGTCAAGTGGTTTGAAGCAGGTAGTTGATGTAGCTCGGTAACGCTTCTGTCCGTGGTCGTGTCTCATCATCTGTGTTGGGTGTGAGTTGCTTTCTATATGGAAAGTGTGAGTGGACTCTTTGTGTGGAAGTGTGGTGTAGCATCTTGAAAACATATATATATTACTATTTATATGCTGTTCAGCTTCCTTCAGGTATTATCCAATCATTGTTGTTGTGCTTTAAAGTTGTAGAACGTTTCGCAGGATCTCATTCTGCATGCATCAGGCTTCTGTATTTTCTCAACTTCAATGGCACAAAACCCTAGCCACTATAGAAAACTCCAGCGCACAGAATTCATCAGAGAAGCATAGAAGATTTGAAAAAAGACCTGAAAGCATGAATAGAGAAGATAATTCCACCAGGACGTCAATCATTTTGAAGCCTGCACTCTCAAATAAAAAAGATCTCCAACCACAGCCAGCAAAACACTGAGCACAAACAGACTCTCCCTGATATCCAGCTCAAGCACACCCAACCAGGCACCAGAATGAAACTAGTCCTAATAGATGATAGACGTCCTTTTACTCGAGCCAAGCTGCACGGAAAGCCTCCAATACAGGAACAACAGTGTTGCCAGCATCAACAGCACAAAACAGAAGAAACAGAACACAAACAAACAAACTCCAAGACCAATAAACACAGACCAAGACTCCCAACAATCAGATGTAGAAAAAACATCTCCACAATAATAGTAGCCTCAAATTTAAAACCACTGCTGTGAGACCCTGACCCACATACAAACTCTATACAGAAGCTATGATGCAGATGAAAATTCTGCTGAAACGTTGCTACAACTTTAAAAGCACTACGATGATGTGGGATAATACCCGAAGGAAGCTGAACAGCACACATGTAAGTTCCCACGAAAACTTAAAAAAACAAATATACATATACATATATATATATATATACATATATACATATATATATATATATATATATGTTTTCTATATATTCAAAATTTACTTTAAAATTAAATTTGATTATTCCCATTCAATATATAGCTTTTTCTCTATATAATATTAAAATTTTGGAATGATGCAGCCTTATGGCTTTGTTATGTATTTTTCTTTAGCAGGATGTGCACCACTTTGTGCCCACAGGGCTACCATTCTCCATAAGTCTGTTACACACAGAGAAAGTAATAAGACTTCCTATTTATTTCTGCCTGGAGCCTTAAGCATGTAATCCCCAATAGCTTTCTTTTAAAGGAATAGGTCTCTTGGATTGGGGGGGGGGGGGCGG